>JAOVVA010000029.1:13240590-13289355 GCA_028565275.1 Leiocassis micropogon | reverse complement strand
TATTTATTGACAGTTAGAATGATGTTTAGCTGTTCATGAGGTAGATTGCCTGGGGGAAAAACCTGTTTTTGTACCTGTATTTTTAATTTTGTTTCCAACAGTTTCTTTTAAAAAGTAATGTTTAAAAACAAAAAAAAAGTAACATTTAAAGAATTTCTTCTCTTTAGTCTGTAATGTGAAAATGAAACAATGTGCAGAATTAGAGAAACGTCCAGTGTGTCCTCTCCACCATTCTGCTCTTTCGTGTCTTTTCATGTCATGTTTTTCCTTCTGTCTCCATCTCTCTGTCCATCTTGACAGCTCTTCATAGTGGTGGTGTGGAACTTTGAGCTCTATATGTTGCCCTTGGCTCTGCTGCTCCTGCTGGCCTGGAACTATGTCCTCATCGCTTCAGGAAAGGACAGCAGACAGGGAGACATGGTGAGTGAACCTGCGCTCTCGCTTCAGTGGCGTCTCAGCCCTTTGTCGACACCGGCTTGTTTCTTTATTTATAGTAAAAAAAAAATTATAATAAAAAGAAAAGTACATTACAAATTGTAATGATAACCATTGTAACTAGTAATTTTGGTTTTCAAATTATAGCTGGTTTAAATATTAAACATTTATTATAAAATTATAAAAATTATTTTAGAAATTATTTAAATTATATGCTAGAATTAAATTTAATATCTAAAATATAGAGCAATTTAATATAAAAAATACAGTATAGTATAGGTATGTATAACATCAAATATTATTTATAGATGAAGTCAATTAAATTATATAGATTAAATAAACTTATTTGAATCGCCTTCAAATTTAAATATCAGACATTTTAAAACTGTCCTATAAATTGCAGCATTTGCTCAAAGTAGTATTTACATGAAAACTTTCAAATATTTATTTACATATGTCAGATGTGCAGCTATTTTGCATTTCATGTAATTGTTTTAATCAAATCAAATTCTTTCCATCTTATATCTCATTTTTTAACCGCACAAAAAAAATGTTGAATATGTTGAAAATGTTGAATATGTTGAATATTCTATTTAAATATTCAGTAGTAACATGCTGTATATATTTTTAATTATAATTTTTGCTTACTCCAAAACCCCCTGCGATATTATTTGAGCATGGTGCAGACCTTTTCAAACAAATTAGATTAAATCATTTTGCTTTATAGAAATATGCTACATTTTCTGAGTGTCCTGCATATATTATGGTATTTCATATAAAATATGCTTCTTCTTCTTTTTTCTTTTTTGAGTTTTCATATCATCTATGTCCATCAAAACAATAATAATAATAATAATGATGATAATAATAAAAAACAACAGTGCAGTGAAAAGGGAGTTTTAAATCACTTTCAACACGAATGCTCTGCTTTTTTCCTGTAGATGGCGACATTGCTTGCAAAAATTCTGAATCCAGGGCCAGAAATCTCCTTAATATGGCTATTCACTTGGTCTATACATTTATCTCCACTTTAATTTGTACTAATAAATCAAAGAAGAAAAAGGCTTGAACTTAAAGACTGCATTTGCATAGTTAGGCGGTATGCACAGACCCCCTGCTTAGTAGCCGTTTACCTGTTTACCTGTTTTCCTCGTGCTATGCTTCTGGTGTTAACAGTTAAGCGTGTCATTATTTATTCCACACGTTCGTACAAAGCGCTGGTCTGTGTTTCTGGTAACTGTAAACTAATCCGGATCAAGAGTCGAGGTTTCGAAACAGGGTGATGGGTCAAAGGTTATACCTTCAGGATCCGCGGATATAAAACGCACGAAGAATGTGAAAGCTGCGGCCTCACGAGCCCTCGGTCGCTCTTACACCCTATTGTTCAGCATTTTGACGACTGTAACCACAACAGATGAGCCACTCGTGAGGCTGGCAAGAGCGAGAAATTCCGCTCACTGACACAATAAACAAACACACACAAGCACATACACATGGGGTCTGCTTTTCATTAAACTGAAACCCACTGATGAGCTTGGCCACTTTCTCTCTCGCAGTCATTCAGGAAAGGAAGTTACTTTATTATAAACTCCAGGGGAAGGAACTGAAGTGTTTTTTTTTTTGTTTTTTTTTTACTTGTGTGTTATGTACTGTATATCCGCATGTATACAGTACATAGAAAGTGCATATCTATATACAGTATTATGATTTATGCACAACGGGGTATGCATTGTGTTATGCTGTGTGTTTTGTATTATTTTTCTAATTCAGTACAACATTTTGCAATGCAGTTAATATTCTAAGCACCAGCTTAAATAGAAATTTGATATTTTGAAATTTTAGAAATGTTTGCATGAATTTCTACATTTCTTCGTTCCACTACTACTTTAATGACAGCGCACACTACATGCACTCAACAAGTTTGTGTAAAACATGAGAATCATAATGTTTTAAAACATATCAGGTGAAGCATCATCTGAAAAATATGCTTCAACGTAAAAAGCATAAAATCTTACCTTTCGTACAAATGAGTGAACAAATTGAAAATTTGCTTACATTTAAAAAGTAATGAATATGTAATACTGAATTTTCTAAATATTTCCTTTCTTTATTTTCAATCTTTTTACTGCTACTTAAACTTTTTGACTTTGACTGTATATACCTTTTGCTTTTTCCTGCATGCATTCGATTATGCGACTGATTATATTATTTATAGTTGGTAAATGTTATGTCAGTTATAATATTTTCTCTCTAGCATTTTACCCTACGTTGTTATTCTTCAGTGATCCAGCTGTGCAAAATTGTGTCCTTCTAGGTTTTATATATATATTTTTACAAGTTCTATTTAAAAGACCGGCTGAGTTAAGCGACAAGCTTTCGAAATATTCCCCTAGTAAAAGTTTGTCATTCATGTTTCTGTCACTTGAGTAGCGGTGCCAAGCTCCTGGTGGTTGGCAGGATATAATTTCAAATAGCACTCTGTCTAACTCTCTACTAAACCCACTGACACATAAGTGTAGGCTGCTACGGCGCAGCGGCCAGCCTGCCTCTCACTGAGAGTTAAAGAGCTGCCCAGCCTGTGAGTCTTACAGATATCCAGATATCTATCTGTATAAGCACCTGGGTGGGATATTATATCCCATAACATGAATATGAATGAGAATGCCCTCATATTGAAAGTTACACTGGGTTGGATGTGTATGTTTTGTGTGACAGTCGCATGCCGTCGGCTTGATGGCATGTTCTTATATCTGATGACTGCAGAGGCGAGAAGCATTTTCTCACTCAAACAACTGCCATGAGACTTTCATCACTTACCCCTTTACTGCATTTTCTACTTCTTACCACTGGGAACTCTTCATATCGTTCCAAGTTTATGGAAAACCTATTGCATCTTTGAATTAGTCAGCCTACCATATAATTCTTAATTTAGAAGGGCTGTTGACGCATGCTGTGTAAATCTTTTCCCCGGTATTTTACGACTACCCCCTGCTGTTTTGTTTGTGTGCGAGTCTATTTAGCCGATTTCAATACCACTGTAATCTGTCCATGTTGCAGTTGATATAGATTATTAAAAATGTGTCTATGAAGATGTAAGCATGCACACACTACAGGCCATAAGTAGATAAAGGTAGATCATTTTTCTCTCCCTTTCTCTCGCCCTCACACACACACACACACACACACACAGAAATGGAGGAGCACATTCTCCATATATATGGTATAGGGTCCTCCATTTTTGTGTTCAAGTCTTATAAATGTGCCATGGAATTAACTTCTTGTTATGTGGTTTCCTCCGCGCGGTTTCCGCTTCATGAAAGTCCTGCCGCTGAAACAATCAAAGAGAGAGTAGAAAAGACCTAGTAGCCACTGCCAGTTGTTCTAAACATCATGTAAAATTAAACCATCGCCCTTTGCCAAATGTCAACATTTGTAAAGTTACGATTTTGTAAAAGCATTTTAAAAGCTAATTCTCTTTGGAGGACAAGAGCACTTAGTCCTAAGCCAAAGTGGAAGACGTTATGCAAAATCGTAATAGTTTTTTTAAAAGCATATATAACAACAATATATTCAGGAAAAAACAAACTCCCACTTTCAGCTGTCATTTAATTAAAGAGGGTTGTTACCTCAAGGGTTGACACGCAAGCTCAACTCTTAACCTGTAGTCAGCTGACCCCTGACTCTCGTATTCTTTCCCTGTGCTCTCCATGCCACCCCTCCACCAATTACCTGACCTCTCTGTCAGAGCCTGTTATTGTTAAAAGCTCTTTTTAACCATCTGGGAAGGCTATGCTCTAAACACCAATGTATACTCTCAAACTGGTGTTTCCAAATGCAAGATGTTTAGCAGGTCTGAGAACTGTATAAGTAGTCTCCTTTGGTTTCTTAGAGAGGAATTTCCCAGCCACAGTGAATGGATATTATGAGGATGAATTAGGGGTTCAGAGGGGATGCCACCAACTTTGGATGCGAGTCAGACAGATCATGACTTCTGAACCAAGCCTGTCCATCATCAGAACAAAACTGGACCAGGTCTGTCAATCATCAGGAACCGTTTCAGAACAACGGTAGACAAACCCCGTTGATCTGTAACAAACATGGTAAAAAAATCTATACTCTTATTCTTTTCTTGTGAAATTACATATAAATTATAAAGGAGACTCCTACTGGTGATGGTGGGAATTGCGCTCACTATACAGGTTAGAAAGCCACAACTCATCAACCCAAGCCAGTCTGACACTACCTGTCAGTGTCTGGCCCATTTTCCGTATAGAACCAGTGATCCCAGTGCCTTCACTGACCTCCCCTCCACCCCCAGCTTCCAGTTCAGTATGTTTGGAGACCTGGAAGGTTTTGGTGGGGCTCCATAACGACCACTTGGGCTCAGTCAAGCGTTGGACAGCTCAGTTGGAATTGAGAGGAGCAGGGCCCGTGGCGGGGCCTGAAAGACCCACTCTGCCGAATCCACTGGCCCGGAAAACACTTTACCAGATGTTTCAAAGGTGTTAATTATAGCGAATTCTGCCAGAGCTGGAGAAACATAGTGACATCTCTTTCACCAGCCTGTATGCAATTAAGCATTTTAAGGTACTTCTCAGTAACCTTGTCAGTGGTTTGAGGGCAAGGATAATGTACTCGTCATGCTTTTGTCTTTCTTTTGTGTCTTATTTCTGGCTGTTTTTCATGTCGCTGAAATGAAGCGTGGATAGGAATATGTGGTAGATGCCATCATGTTTCTCTCAGTTGTGTAAGTCATTTTAAAACAAAGGACTTGCACATTTGCATATACCTAAATGCCGTGACAAAGATATTCAAGACAAGGTCTGTCTATGGCACAAGGATTAAAAAAAAAAAAAAAAACATCCATGTGGCATTGCTTCTGAACACCGCAATACACAACTCGCTGCAAGTGACTGTGATGCCGACTATGGCATTGTTCATTGTTTTAAACACTGTGATGTAGACAGTCAGCTGGAAGACCTGAAGCTTCAGTGTCTCCCATGAGGCTTGATCTCAGGGAGAAGCCTGTCATCGATCCATCACTCTGTCCAACTTCCCATCTGACGTCAATGTGGAACAAGCTCCCCTCATCTCGTGTGGCCAGAAAAAAGAGCATCATGATAAAACACACCTATTGCTTTGATATCATATATATTTCATTGTTTGAGAAAAAGGTTGACAGTGTCTATAATTTAAACCATGTCCATTTTTACTGAATCCCTCACTAAGGAGCTGCACTTTTGTACTTTATTACAGATAAACAGATTCTTGAAGAAAGTTTTTTTCAGTTTCCCATCTCTTTCGTTTTGTCTGGTTTGAGCTGTGCTTTGTCTGTTTTTCTTTCCATTGTGTGTGTAATTTGAAAAACAAACCGCTTGGATGGAGCTTCATGAATAAAGGATAGGCTGTGTTTTTCCTTACCATCTTCTGGTACAGGTGGGTTGCTCTGGGGGGAAACGTGGAGCCTGTCAAGCCCACCTCCAGTGTCAATCACCGCACAGTAAAATATAAAGGAAAACTAAATGAGAGCATGTCTCACAATCGTGCTCCATGCTAACTCTTCTTTCAGCCTAGTGCTCTGGCTGTGGGCTGAGTCGACTGGGATGGCACACGAAAAAAAAAAAAAAAAACAGGGTGTGTGATGGCAGGGCCAAGAGAGGAGGAAGAGGAGGAAGAGGAGGAAAAGGAGGGGAGCGGTTTTTCAGGCCTTTAATCCACCTCAGTGCCACCACCTCTTCCAGTGATGCACTCCTGCCAGCAAGATGTCGAATCTCGTGTGCCTGGCAGACACGTCTCCGCTCCTCCGTGCCAGCCCCTGACAGGTGACAAAATCAAAAGGTCACGTCACTTTGAACTGGCAGCGTTTGTTGCCCCGCTGATTTCCCCCGTGCCAGTGTGGCTCTGAGTCGTTCACAGGCGAGGTTTGAAGCGAGGAGAGAAGCGAATTTGGCAGCTCCCTACACTTCATCCCTGTGAACTTTTGTACCTGAGATTTTGCTAACAATGTGGATGATCTACACATCTTTGTCATGGCTGCTGCTCTTGTTGTTGATGCAGCTGTGTTTCTTGCTGGCAGTGTTTTGTTTACAGAACACTGACTGTGTTTTTGAGGTATCCTCAGGGTCTATACCACGCTACAGATTAGAGTTGAATATAAGCCAAGGGATGAAAAAGCTATGATGAGGCTTCTTACTTATGGGACTACATGACCCGGGCATGTTCCTGAACGGATGCACTAAACTCAGCAGCCCTCTGATCAGTGTGTTTGCCTTGTAAAGCTCAGCTCTGAGGAGACAAAGTGTCTCTGCCACGCACAACAGCACTGAGTCTGACCTCCTATTGCTTCCTCTTATTTAGCTCTCTTAGCATACATAACCGCATTACGCAACCAGGTCCGATCGGGCAAAAACAGTGGTTATTGTTTCTCTAAATCAATACATTGACCAATTAGTGCTCCTCTCCTCTCAATCTGCCTCTTTTGCCAGGAGCACCAGTCTTTGACTTCAGCTTCTGCAAGGGTCAAGCCAGAGTCAGCCAACATTGGCATGAGCACAAGCCCTCCCTTTGACCAGCAGTGCTCTGACAGCCTGTGAAGAGGCTGTTTGGGCTGGAGGTGCTCCGGCGAGAGTCCTTATCAGCCTTCCAGGCCTGGGCTCTCCCGGGTCCCCCTGATCCACACGCCGCATACAAAGCAGGACCATGCCCCGAGCAGCTGGAGACGCTAGAGATGTCTTCCATTTCAAAGAGGAGCAAGAGGAGGGGAGAGGGGATAGAGGCAAAAAATGAAAGTATATATCTTCATGTCGGATGGGTTGTCTGGCTTGGGCGTCTATTCCCGGCGCACCTGTCATGGTGAAGGTTAGAATTAAAAGCACAGATAGCACAGTTCTTCCTTTGCTGATAGTGGAGGAGAGAAAAAGTGCATTAACCCGCCAAGATGGATGTCACAGAGCAGAGCTGGGGATGGTGCCAATGCTAGCTGAAAGGCCGGGCTGCAGAGGATCTTGCTCTTGGTCTCTCTCTGTCTCTCTCTCTCCTTCTGGGTGCCTGTCAGTAAAAGACCCACTCTGACTGATTCATGACCTTGTTTTTTTTTTTCTTTCAAAAATGCTTTTTCTCCTCTTCATTGATTGCTAAATGCTCAATTTGCACAGCATGATTGATTGTCTTCTTCTCTCAAATAATCGAGACTAGCCTCTACTTAACCCTGCTATTGAAACCACATTACTCTGGTAGATTTGTACACCCTTTAGCACAAGGCATCATCAGTTCACTTCTAGCAATTCCTCCATCTCTCCTGAACCCTCCTTTTGTTTCTGCTCCCAGCAGCATTTACATAAGAGGCTTATGGCAGCATGCACTCTGCCTTTTAGCCAAGACAAAGGAACAAAAGCTATTGTTTGCTAAGTAACAATTTTTGGATGTCACAGAAAACTCATTTATGTGATGCAGAAAGTCAAAAAATATTTAAAAGAAATCGCTCTTCTTGATGGGATTGGGGAGAGGGGTATTTGGAGAAATTGCCTTATGTAAATAGTCTAGACATGACCTTGAAGCTTTTGATGTGTGATTGACAAGACGAGCCCCAAGAAGAGAAATAACGATCTGTGCATGTTCCCTCCTCCGGCAATGAAAATAAGCATGTGATATGGACTCTTTTTGGGCTCCCAGGGGCCACACATGCTTGATGGAGTGTTTTCAATTGACCGAGATAAAGTCTTTATATGTCTGCCAGCACATTGCCTGATATTTGTGCCCGCACCTCTGTATTTTCCTCTTCCAGCTTGGTAAATTATGATGGGATGTGTGTGAATAATTAATCCATCTACATTATCAGTACCGACAGTATTTTTGTTCTTTTAATGACAATCATTCATTGACTTTGCATTTATCATATGAGAGGGTTTTTTACCCAATAGGTGGAAATAACCAAGGATACGCAGAAGTGTTTTACAGAGTTTGCTTAATTATTATAGTAAACAAAGATATTAAATTCTAATAATAATCCATAAAAACTGGTGGTACCTATGTTCTTTGTGTATTGTCTGAGCAGCATTTGCATCCTTTCAGTTGTAAAATATTTCTACCCCACAAATTATCTGACATTTCTGTCATTAGCAGATTACGACACTCATGCCAAAAGATTGGAAGGGTCATGACAATTTTTTTTCTTTACTTTTCCTTTTCTTTTTTTTTTTCATCTATGAACCCATCCATCCATCTATAGTCTATAACACTTATCCTGTGTAGAGTCATGGGCAGCCTATCCCACTGAACTCAGGGTACACCCTGGATGGGGTGCCAAGCCAACGCAGGCCACAAGCACACTCAATCACACACATAACCACACACACACACACACTACAGGCAATTTTGAAATGCCAATCAGCCTACAACGATGCATGGCACTGGACTGAGGGAGGAAACTGGAGTTTTGTACCCACAACCCTTGAGGTGTGAGGCAACAGTGCTAACCATTAAACCAGCGTTCCGCCTAATCAGGAAACTGTTATGGCAAATGCTAGCCTTATGAAATCTGAAAGAATATTTTTTTAGCTGCTTAATATGTCTTAAAAAGACATGTGTTGCTTCTGAGGCATAATTTTTTTTTTCCTAATCTGATGAACCAAACAATGTTGTTTTGGAAAAATAAAAATCAGTCCTATTATTCTGTTATTAAGAAATAAGTGGCTCTTAGTAATGAACTTGGTAATGAAAGTCCACCACACGTCCTTTTACCTCAATTTTAAAGAAATCAATATTCAATGCACACGTGCAAGCGTATTACAGACTAAAATAGGTATTTACAGGGGAACAGGATTTATTCAATGACATACTGATTTTCTCTGGAGACATGCATGCATAACTGGACAAAGCTTATTACATTCTTAGATTAACTGAATAGTTAAGAATGAAGCCTCTATGAATAAAACTTTTTCAAGGTTGTTCAAGACCAGTTTCTTACAACAGAATATACCGAGTGGAATCTTTTGTGCTACGGATTTGGCTGTACCACACATCTGGATGTTCTGCAGTGCTAAAAAAGAGAGTATAATTAACCTCTATAGCCTAATAATATTGGTTCACCTTGAGTTTTCATAGTCGCCAAGCACAACTAAAATTCAGCTTACAATCATTGTGTATGGTTAAGATGGGTCCTATTGGCATTTATGTCTATCACTTTTCTTCCTTATTGTGTGTCTTTTAAAGAAGAATTAAGTACCCATAGGTTTGGTTAAGAGGGTTGGAGGGCACTTTACTTGTCTTGTGTTCTTGGTTCACTGAAGCGTGTATTTTACCACTGTGTCCAACCTCATGGTCAAGAGGATACAGATAATGGGTTTAGAAACTAGGGTGATGCTCTAAAGCTTTACTTTCTTTCACACAGAATAGTCCTCTTTATGGATGTAGTAATGCCCGTTGTTGTGCACATGAAATTGATTCCCGTTTGTTTCTCTTCTATTTCATGCTCATCAGCAAGCGGTGGAGGATTTGCTGGAGGGTGAGGATGAGGACTTTGACAGAGATGACAAGGTAATTATCACTCGCGGGTACATACAGTTTGCGGTCTGGTGCAGATTCACAGATAGATGACTGGCTAAAGAAAATATTAGTGAATGCTCCTAGATTCAGAAGGCCCTTAAGATGTCTTCGACAGTGTTTCATTTGCAAATATTTACCTTGCAATTGCGTAAAAAAAAAGGAAACGAAAAATAATAAAAAGAAATCTAAGTATGTTTTCAGAAAGTTGTAATATCTTTTCTTATGCTTAAGTCTGTGTTCATGAAAGTTTTGTCTTGCTGAGCTTTGACATTTCAAGAACATCACAAATAGCACAAGTCGACAGCTGTGGGGTTTAAGTTCAAACTAAGAGCTCAAACGTTCCAAGGAACCACTACGATGTTTCCTCATTCCCTGAATAAAGGTAAAACAATCAGCCATAAATAAACCTGGTTTGAAAATCACAATCTTGAGCATCTGATATGCATGGAAGGGCCGAGCTGATGCCTGTGATGGGAATTGGAAGTGGAAGATTGAGGACTAACCACATTACGTGGGTGAATTAAGATATTTTATATATATTATATATATTCTTCAAAATATCCAAACAGTCGATTCCTTTGTATGTAAATGGGTAAATATAATACAGAGTCTTTTAGTGAAGGGTCATAAAACAAGTGTAATCTCTGAAATGTGGTTTGTAAAAACAGTCAAGATTATGTTTTAATTGCACACACGGCCGAAATGCTCATGCCCTACAAATCAAACTTTAACCATATATGCTTTTGTTCTGTAAGTGTGTGTAACTATGTATTTATCCAATGATCCAACTTTCTCACCAGAAGGCAGGAAAGTCTAGAAAATACATTTTAAAAGCCTCATCTGAGCATATAGATGGATAAATAAAGCCAAGGTACTGATTATTAGCTGCTCCTGCTAGAGTTGTGTTCTGTATGATTAGGTGAACCTGGTTTGAAGTTGAAACAAATTAGGCTTAAACTTGTGCCAGCATGTGGTGATTGTTCCCACATTTTCATTTGTTTTGTCTGGACGGCTTATATCGTGTTTGTTTTACAATTACAATTACTCTAATATGGTGTCCTGGTCAGTGTTCATTTGCTTTGGCAAACCCGTAGAGCAAACACATGTTAGTCATGGGGCACTACATCACAAAAGCCATTTCACTCTTGAAGTTTTATCTGTGTTCCAACACACTGTTTAGTTTTCATATTTAGGAAAAGTCGCCGTGTTATTAAGTCGAGGATCTGCGATTATGATCATTACGTCATTAAGCACCCTTTAGATCGCGTACTACAAAAACCTACAGGATATTGAAATTTGACTGCACGCATATTTGAACTATTTCTTCTCCTTCTGACTGCCAGTGTCTCATTTCAGCTGCCTACATAGTTGAAAAGGGATATTTTTCTTCTTTATTTCTTTTCCCATTCGCCTTCCCCTCTTTCCCTCTTTTGTCTTATGTGCTCTTGATTATGACTCCTCTGACACTGTCCTGTTCCTTCAAAACCGGTTAAGTTTACTGTAGTTTCATGGGTGAACGAAATATAAATGGAATTTCACCTCTCTCTCTCTCTCTCTCTTTCTCTCTCACACACACACACACACACACACACACACAGAGAGTCTGCAACCCTGCACTCTCATTACTTCTTCTGTTTGCTCAAATAGTAAAATATTAAGGTCAGGTCAGGGGAGGCCCTTTTTTACTGGAGGAAGGTTTCAGAGTAAAAAAAGGATGAATAAATGTGCCAAGGCCTCATTTTAATTGAACCTGAAGCATATGTTGCAAGTATGTGCAATACATCCCAGATGTTTTAGCCTGGCCTCGTGCTTGGCTCTTCCCCACCCTGCACCAGGCAGCTATTAGCTGCATAACCTTTGGCCCTGGGGCTAAATGGGGTATTACATGGCAAAAAAGTGGAGCACCTGCTTCCCATTGGACCCAGGACCTCTCACGGGCAGGGCCTGAGCTTCGGACATGTGTTTTCACTTAGCAGATTGTTGGGCGGTCGTGAAAAGTGTCTTTCTTCTGAGTTAGTGTAGATATTAGTTGCATACTCTCAATGAAAGTCTAAATTCAAGGCTAATTGATGGGGACACCTGAGTTGTTAAACTGGAGCAGACACCTGTAGAAAGGAACGGAAAATGGAAATCAAGTATAAGCTGTTTCTAGGTCAGGAGAAAGTATCATGGAGTTGGTTTATCGGCCATATTGTATTGACTAAACACCTGCCCAGGTGAAATGAACACTTTGACCTAGAGGTTCAGATTTGTGGTGGAGCGTGACACTGAAATTTATTATTATTTTTTTTCCGGTCCACCAGATGTGGCATTGAAGTCAATGAGTCTATCAAGGCTGCTGTTAATGTTGCCTACATAATATATTGCTTTATGAACTCAGAGACTCAACAGGGGCTTTTATTCTTAATTTTTTTTTACTTTATACATCTACAAGATTCCCCTTAATACAAATACTGTACAAGTGACAATGAAGTCATTTCTCCGTGCCAAAAGGCCATGCTCTATGCTCCAACATCACACGAGTAAGCCATGTGCTTGTTGAATTCTCCTCCTCCCTGCTGTTTGCCAGGCTCATGCCAATGTTTGCGTCTGTGTGTGTGCATATTGTGTTGAAAAAGCCTGTCTCAGGAGGACTCACTGTCTCCACCAAAGACATCATCAACCGGCATAATAACAGCCGAAACATCTTTAACACCTGCTCCGCCAAAACTAAAGTAAACACACAGACGGAACGGCAGGTAATTACCCAGGTGATAATGAGCTTCGCCTCGCGCCACGGTGTTATTGTTAAACCGCACCAAATACATACGTGCGGATTTAAATAGGAGCGTTGGGGATCAGCGCTAGGAGACCAAGGCTAATAGTCAATATGGCAGCACAGCTGTCTTGCAGTTGTGTGCATCTGCAGTTTGCCCCAAGGGTCAGTGGGTCATATTTGTTGTACATTGTAGTAAGAATATTGATCTTGAACAGTTTTATTCATTCAATAATAGTCATAGATTATAATAGTAATTATAATCACTATCACAGCTTTACTATACTACCACTATGTAATTAAAAAGGTGGTAGTACTGTATAGTAAAGCTAATTAATTACTATAGTAATTAATAATTAGGGCAGCACCATAATGGCCATGGAAATAATTATTATTTAACCCAATATTAACATAATGATTATTAGCAGTAATTATTTAGTCAATTTACTTAATTAATTAACTTTTTCAATCATTGTACATCAACTCCTTTAATCCTTTAAAGCCTTGTTACTCAGCTCTTTGATTTAAAGCATGTTTTTTTAAAAACAATTTTTAGGAAATGTACAGTATGCTTGTCTATCTATCTATCTATCTGATCAGATTGATCCACTGTCACATGACTGTGTCTAAGATACAGTATGTGATGTCTAATCTTATCTCAGGTCACAATGCACTTGGAGTAATGCACTGTTTGTCCTCTTTCACATCCATCTGCTCACAGACATCCACAACTCGGTAATGTCTCTGTGCTTGACAACCCAACGGATGTACAGAAACAGGAAACAGCATGATCCACGCAGATTGCAGATGCAGATTGGTTGGATGTGTCCGATTTGGTCTGATCACTTTCAAATAACAATGTGGTCAGTCAGTACAGTACTAAAGATCAGATTTGTAAAACAAATCAGATTAGCCTGCAGTCTTAACAAGGCCTTTGAGTATCCAGTTCGAATTGTTTGATAAAGGTGGGAGAAATACGGAGAACTAAAAATAAATAGAATGAATAGAACATGTATGCACTGAGGATAAACAATCAAATATATAGTTATCTGCTTTTAAACTCCCAGGACTTGCCACAGTTTATTTTAACATCAGTACTTAGTTATCCTCTGCTGCTCATCACATTCCCAAACATTATCTTATAGGATATCTGATTTGAAACTGAATGCTATTTGATGGCACAGAGGCTAAAGCTATGACTTACTCCACAAGCCTGGCAGCGTGTGGATTTGTGTCCAGAGTGTGTAGAAGCCTAATCAGCTCCAGGGCCTGTGTGGAAACTCTGGGCTAGATGATAGGCTTGCTATCCCAAGGGAGAGAGCAGAGAGCCGGTGGAAGAACGCTGAGATTAGGCCTACACGCATGGCTGAGCACTGGAGCGATTCTCTTCCACACACACACACACTCAAAGCACATACATATACTCACAAAGCCTTGGGAGGAGTTGTCCCAGATAAGATACATGCAGCAATCATGTTGAGCTCACAGGCTTACCACAGCTAGCACACGCCTCCTCACATGTCCAACAGCTGTTTGGAAGTGTGCGGATGTGTTTTTATTTTTTTTTCTCCACTCATTCTGTAAATTGAATGCAGTAGTAATGTTTCTGTATGGGTCTTCATGTGTGTAAACTGAGCGTACATGGCACAGACTTTACTATAACAGAGCACAAAATGAAACGGGCACATTGTTCGCTGTGCAAATCCTGTTTATTTTTATTATCTTTCTTCACCTTACTGTGATATATATGCAGGCTTCGTCGTTGCCCTTTGAGTCAGTGAATGAAAATCAGATATTATCAGCGAATAAAAGTGAGGAAAGGGCAATTTTTTTGTGCTTTGACTTGCTTTGGAATTTACAATCAGTAATCAGACATCTAATAGGCTGATGGGAGCAGCTGGGGCTGTCTGATAGAAGCCAGGACGGTTATCGATGCCCTGGCAGGTGCATGCTGGGTAATAACTGCTGTGGTATCTTAGTCTCGGTGCCCGTGGGGTGCCATAACGACACACTCCCATTTCCATGACCTCTGGGCCTGTTGACAAGCCTAATACCCATTTTATATCCGGATCCCCCCCTTTTCTATGTCTCTGTGTCACTTTTTCACTGTTCATTCCCTTCATCTCTGTGCAATTCCAACAGGGCCACGTTCGCTGGGGAAAACACAAGCTCTAACCTCTTTGCACCGTGAAATGCTGAAAATCTGATCCCAATTCATGCACAATTATGTCAGTTGGAATCTAGCATTACATGCAAAGCTTATCTTTAGATAGCACATGGAGCGCTAAGCCCGGCGGATCCGAGGGACGGGGTTGATCTGGGCGATAGCTGTGTGCTAGTATGTAATTGGACTAAAGAGTGCAACGGGGATTATTTTTAATACTTTGAAAAACTGTGACTTCGAACTTGTTCTGGGGCCATTGAGCTTGTGATTTACTATGCAGATCTTCAGGTAAAGAGCTTTTCCCCCTCTTACCCAAGTCCTGAAAAATGCAAAGGGAGGGAAGGGAAGAAAAGTTTCTGCTGCTCCGAGGATCTTTTCTTTCTTTCTTCCTCATGCTTCCAAAAGATGAAAAGCTTCAGACTGCAAAAGATTATTATTATTATATATATTTTTTTGGTTTGGTTTGCCTTTCTTGGATTTTTTCTTCCCTTTTTATTTTTGGGAGATACTCGTAGGAACTGCATTTTAATCATGTTTGGCTATTAAAGAAACCAAAAAAAACAAAAACATAAGGAGGAACCTGTACAGACTCGTGGCATTGTCTTCTATACAAGAGAACCCTGTATTTTTTTTTCTGCCAAAACCATAAGATCAATTTTTCATTCCTTCCTTTCATTCAAGGTCGCTCATTCAGTACCTTCAGTGTTTTTTTGTTTTTTTTTGGTCATAATGCTTTTATAATCTTGCTTTTAAAAAGATCTCAATTTATTCTGGTCCACAAGCTGCCGGGCTCTGCCCCCTCCCATGATGGCCGTCTGCCCGGAAGCCATATCCTTGAGGATATTTTGGCTTCCTGGCATTTTGAATGGATTCGTGTGATGGTGGTAAGTGTAGTGAGTTTCCCATATCTACCCTCTGTTTTTTTTTGGTCTGTTCCATCGAGCAGGGTTGTGTGTCTCATAGCCGTTCATGCCGTCCTTGCACTCTGTCCCCAGTTGTCATCTTATCCCCTTCTCTTCAGAGAAACCTGTCCACTGCTGACTTGATCATGGCTGCTAAAACATTTTAAGTTTTCAGAGAACTGCTGGTAATTATAGTACTGTAAATTGACCTGATAGACAATTAAATGCTATTAGTTACAAAACATTAATGTAAAAACCGACCTTTCCTTAATTTCATTAATATATTTCCGAAGTCTTGCTGGAGAGAAACATTTTTTTTTTTCTCCATGTCTTTTGTTTTCTGTCTCTATGTCTTTTGCTCCTGCTTGAGTTGTTGCAACTTCTTCGGAAGTCCTGGGGGATAGCAATAGCATGCCTTGCTAGTTGTGTGTGTGTCTGAGTCTTGAAGTACGCAGTGTGCACTCAGAAATTCAGCATGAGACGATTAAATAGCAGCCAGTGGTGAACTTGGCTGACTGACAGTCAGTCTGTGACCCCCCCCTCACAACGAAGAAGCAAATATCTAGCTTACCTCATAGCTAAAAAGGACAGTATCTGTGCCAAACAGGCAAGGAAGCCAGTTACTAGAACCCTTTTAACTGGAGTTATGAATTAATTATGAGAGTGAATCCTTGATGTTTGTCTTCAAGAGGAAGGAATGCCATTTCTGTTTCTGTCATTTTTAGCAGCGTACCTTTTAAAGAAACCTTGAACACGTAGAAATTCCACTTGTGCACCAGCTGAATTTCAGCGTGGTGCATTAATGTGTAATGAAGGAGCTGGTGACATTTCAGAAAGCATGTTAGAAGTACATAACATTTTGTTAATGTAGCAGGAAGATGTAGGCGACACTGGTTTTTCTGCCACTGAAATCCCGCCGTAATTGGAGCTTTATTTCCCAATTACTGTGCTTGTACTGGTAAGCCTGTTGGTGCCCAGCAGCATGATGCCCGTTCTGCTATGACGACCTTGTTTTTTGGAGATGGAGAGGACAGGAGCAAATCCGGGGCACTGTCGGATGAAATTAATTGCATGCCATTCATCATGAAGTGGCTCCCTGAGATCCGGAGAGGTCGAGGAAAGGAGAGCAGGCATAGTCGGGTGAAGGGGGGGTCACTACAGGGGCGAGAGGCGTCACGATGGGTCGGAGGATGACTGCAGGTGCAGATGCGTTTGGTGAGGGGTGTCAGCGGAGGTGGAAAAACAGGGGCAACATTCGGCCTGACCTTGAGGCTGATGGAGTGGCTTGCCTGCTGGGTGTGGACACCTGGGGAGTAATGGCGAAGGTGAACCCCACTCTCCGGCGGCCCCATTAGAGCCTAATGATGTTGTTTTAGTCGGGGAGTGGTGGGAAGCAGAGGTCGGGCCCAAAATAAACCTTGTCCTGGCTCGTCGTCTCTCTTCTTGACGAGTGTTTACTGTGCTATCACAGCGAAAGGCTCAGCAGAAAAGGCGTGTGGATGGAATGGTGCCATGGAGCTGCACAGTTTGCTACAAATTTACACACTGCAGCCATTTTGGTGGCTCTGCAGGATGAAGGAGGGATACCGAGTGCTTCAATGTTGCATATGCAATGTTTATAGGATAAAGCCATTTATTTGTCCAACTAAAAAAAAAAAATCATATGCATAAATATTATGATATTAACCGTTTAGATATTGGGCCAAAACATTGATGCACAAGTGTTATTCGGAATGTCTAATTATAACATCACATTATACACAAAACATACAGTACTGTGCAAAAGCTCCTCATTTTTTCATACTAACTAAAAGGATGTAGAAAAAATTTAAGAGATGGGAACAAATGCCTGCAAAGTGCCTAAAACTGCTGGACTGAAGATGAGAGACAAAAACATGCTGAAAATCAGAGGCAAAAAGGTCTTTCAGGAACTGTTTCTCAAGCCTATATTAAAAATACAAGAACGTCTGGCTCTTTGAAAACAAAACCTGAAGAAATGTGTGGCTCAAGACTTTTACACAATACTGTACAAGTAAATTAAAGAATATTAAATTGTTTGCTATAAACTTCGAAGTAACAACATGAACAAAGTAGCAAGGTTTACAAAAGGGGACTTTGCTACTGTACACTAGAAGGTCATATCGTAGTGACACCATGGCGGTTAATCACACTACTAACTAAATTCCATTTGATTTTAAGTGTAAAGAGACCATCATAGGAACACTGTAACCACATATTATTATCAGCTTGGTATTAAGTGTTGTGATGATATGATGGTACTGTAATTGTAGCATGATGATGATGATGATGGTCCATATAGTCTCTCTGTATATCTAATTAGTGTCCCGTACACAGACATTCAATTTTCCAGCAACACTTCTGTGCTTTATAAAAGGCATACCCGTATGTTAAGAATGACCCACAACCCAAATAATATCTGGTTAGCATTGGTTCTTTAGTCATCTGTGTACCCTAACAGGGGGGGTTAGAAGGCTGGCTGACAGATGTCCCAGAGTCAATTAATTACACACGCATAAAGTGCATCTACAGTATATGATAGGTGTATCAGATAAACTGCTCAGTAAGTGTAGAGACAAGGAAAGTTTACCTAAGTACTAAGTGTGCACATTCACCCTTTTCACCCAAGTATTGTTTGAGTAGGATAAATAAATTTATTTAAAACAAAAAATGCCTGCTTTAAAACGAAACATCTGCTTCATTCCTGCTGTGTTGGTGACGTGCCAAAAGCACGCAGAGATATCTATCGGCTGTTTTTGCTTACCACTGCAGCCTAATAGCAGCTGCTATCCAGCCCAGATTCCGACCTTTGTTACTGTATCTTAACGGAAAAAAAAAAAAAATCCGCCACGAATGGCTTGCATGACAAAATAATATTTACATACTTATCGATATGTGATCTTTAGTGCTACAAAATATTTCTTTTATGAATAATTCTGAGTCTGGTTAAACTTTTTTGTGTGTATTTTCACATTACGATTTGCTACATTGTCCTTTAGTCCATCCAGCTCCCAAAAACGTCAACGTTTATGCTAATCATCACCGTCACCAGCATCAAGCTCATAACCTCATACAGTAGATCACTCACTAGACGAGTCTCTGCCGTAACTCTGCAATGTTCATCTTATTTAGTAGCTGTATTACATTTTGAAGCTTTGAGCCCAACTTTGCTGTTTTCACTACTTGTGTGCAGATTTTGAAGTTGATATTAAACATAACTTGAAAATAGTGATTGAGAAAATATGTTATTTTGTTTTTAGGAACTAATAGGGAAACTTCACATCAGTGAAACTCATCACTTACTTTTGAGGTTGTTTTAAATTTGGCATTGCTATAGGGTAATCTCCCCTTTGTTTTGTCAGTCCAGCAGATAAATGCTAACGTCTCACGCGAATGAAGAAAAAAAAAAAACAGTTAACACCACCATTGCTAAACGCATCAATAATATTTCAAAATAAATATATTTTGTGTTTAAGTGGAGTTTTTCTTTAATGTGGGAAGAGAAATAAATGGAATTCCTACAGTATAGTATGGCATTAATTTAGGTCGTTCTGTTTGCGATCACAGTTCTTGAGAAAAGTTTTTTCATCTGTAGCTGGAAACTTTCAGTGTTTGTCACTTCTTATTGTGTTTTCCTCCAAAAGAGCACCTGATCCATGCATTAGATTTCTGTATACAGTATATGCAGCAAAGCAGTACAATGTGTGCGAGACATAAGACTGACAGAAAAGTGCAATACAGAAAGGCCGACCTGCTGACGGACCGGGTCAGGAGTGACGGCAGACTATGGCTATTAGAGATAACAGAATGTTTCCAAAACTTATTAAAAGTGGTTTAGTCAACGAAGGGAATAATTGCTAAGTACTTCCTTTGAACTTATTTCCTGTTAATTGAGATTTTAAAAAAAGAAAGAAAGACAGTCAAGGTTCAGTGGCTGCGGTCTCGAACATTGTTAAATTTCTGTTAAGCTTTTTAAAAAATTTATTCTGTCATTTTTGTTGCGTTTTGCATGTATTAGGACTTTTTCTGTACGTTTTATGTAAATCATTTTGGCATAGAGTATTTAACAGTTGTTAAGATTCAACATGTTACAATAGATGTTCAACCTGAATGTTAAAGTTAGTTTCTTCTGTTGAGTTTGTTTGAAGTTACTGCATAATACTAAATGTATGAATGTGAAACTTTGCACGACAAAAAGTGATTGAAAGTAAAAATATCTAATTTATATATAAGATTAAGCAAATCCATGATTATTAGGTCTATTCCCAAAGACATTTTACTAAGTTTTTTAGCTAAAAATTGTAGGCATTTCTTTCAAGACAAAAAAAGGGTAAAACTAGCAAAATTATATTCTAATACATCATGAAATTTGTGCTTAAAAAATTTGTAAAAGGTGTCTCACAATAGTCTTAATAATCATATTTTTGTTTATTATTAAGAAATTGTACGTTATTTGAATAGAATCAAGATATTTTCAGAAGAAGGAAAGACAGACATGTTTAAGTCGCTGGGGTCTCAAGCATTGTTGAATTTCTGTTGAGCTTTTGTACTTCTGTAATCTGTAATTTATGTTATGTTTTGCAGATGGGATGCCTTGTATCATGAATTAATTTATGTATATCATTTTGGCACAGAGTATTTAGCAGTTGTTAGGTTCAAGTGAACAGCCAGGGGACTTCCCATTTACTATAAGTCTGACGGACACCTCAGATCTAATTATTCTGCAATTTTAATTAACCTCCCAAAGTGCCCCTACACAAAGATTTCATTGACAAGCATTTCCCCCCGTACATCTTTGCTCTCCATTTAATTCATAATGTATCAGTGAACCAGTTTTTGGAAAATTAATACACTCATTCAATATTAAAAGATGTTTAACTTTTTATTTTCTTTTTATGTCTGTGTAATAAGCGGCGTGGCAGGAGCTCATCTTGGCTTTATTTGCTGTTGAAGGTGTGGAGCTCCACTCCTTGATCTCCTCCGGGACAAAACTCTCTACTTTCAAGCGTCTGGGTCAACGCGCCTTTGGCTCAAAATGAGAGAAGGCTTGTTTTTTTTTTTTCTACATGCACAAATAATAGCTACATCCTGGGAGTACCATAGCCTGGCTGAAATTATTCCGTTTTCATCTTGATCTCTTATCAGCTGCTTTGTTTCCCTTACCTTCAGTGCGGGGCAGATCAAAGTACCGTGTATTTTCTTTCTCCCCGAACAAGCAGCGTGATGGTTGTGGGTGTGGATTAGCTCCAGTTGGGGGTCCATCCTCCTGCATTGTGTCTTGAGCTTCAGTGTAAATGAAGTTTGGCACCCCTGGGACAGCATCTCCTCCTCTTTCTCTGTCACTGCTAACAAACAAGCTATGCCCCATCCAAAGTGCCCACCCAGGACCTTGCCAGTCCCATCAAGACCACCCACCTCCCCTGCTGCGGGCTCATTGTGAGGAACCTGGGGGTCTCCTGTAGCAATGAGGAGGTGTTGAATAGCCTGATGCGGGACTCCGGCTGTGATGGATGTGCCTGTGCTTGCCATTACACGTTGCTAGCTCTGTAAGCCCTGAGGAGGTTAGTAATGGGAAATCTTTGGAGTAGTTCTGGACAGATGTGTTTGTCTTTCACACTGTTTAATTACCATGCCATTACGCCACATTTGGCCGTTTTTTTTCTGAGCACTATAAGGTACTACCTGACTTAATTTCATGACTGGAATGCCATGTGTGTTTCTGATATTACATTCACAAATGCATATGCATAATAAAGTTAAAGTACATTTAAACTTAGCCTCTTTTAGAGAAACCTATGTGCATCCCGCTAATATATTAATTAAAAAAATTACAACCTTTCTATAGCACTTGCTCACCATAATTACAATTTATCTTTAAATATGATTATCAAAATGTTTCAAAAATATAATAAAAGTACATCATTCACTCAATCCTATTACACGTACAGCTTTATAAAAATTATAATATTCCACCAGTTGGATGATCAACCAATAAGTTAAGGTTAGGTTCTCCTACTGAGTTTATTTGTTGTTTGTGCACTATTGAGGAAGAATACTAAATGTTGGAATGTGACACTTTACATTGCAAAAAAGTGATAGGTGAAAATATTTAGATTTTTTAAAATATTCGAGATTAAACAAACTAAGAAACGAACAAACAAAAATTTCACTTGCTTTCACTTCTTGCAGTGTACTGCAGTTAAAGACAAATGAAGCCATTATGTTAGCTGAATCAAGCCTTTATGCAGTCACATAATGCAATCTAATATGGACTGTTAACAGACAGTAGCGTAGCCGAACGGTCCAGAGCTATGATTAAATGAAATCCTTAGAAAAGAATTCAAAAGTAGGTTTCAGAAGTTATGGTGTCAGGAGACACACTATTTCACCAGAAGTATGTAGACCCTTGACCTTATGCGCTTCTTTCCCAAACTGTTGACACAAAGTTGGAAGCGCACCATTACATAGGATGTCTTAGTATTCTGTAACAATTATAAATTCCCGAACGTCTTTCAGATCACTTTTAGGATGAATCGGAATTCTGACAGTGTGCCAGGCCATTTCACCTAACATTGGTGCAAAAATAATAGCCGCGCTCCTAAATCTAGTGGAAAGGCGACCCGAGAAGAGTGGAAGTTATTAGATCTAAATCTGGAACAGGATGTTTATGAAGCACTGTAGGTGTGATTGATCAGGTGTCCATATTCTTTTAGCCATATACTATATTTGTTGTTCTTATAAGTCTACCTTGTTAAATTTACCCTTAAACAGCAATAAAGCTAGCTAAAATAAAATAAAACAAATGACAGCAATAAAGCTAGCAAAGATCAAAAGGCCACATTACTGCATGTGTTTCCTCCCATTGTCAAAACTTCAACCGGAAACAGTGATTTTAACATTGCATTGAACTTGAAAAAGCCATAGGCAATATTCTGCTGAACTGAAATAATTTATAACTTTGGATTAATTCATGGCTCCATTTCGCCTGAGGCTGTGGACTACAGCCCAGGTGAGCCCATGTACAAGTCTGGCCCTGATAAGGAAATTCTCCAAAGTATTAAAAGCTACCAACAGGTTCTAAGAATAAAGTTTCTGTCGAAATAAGGTTTCTGAAATGTTATTCCTAAAATGCTGAAATAAATGTTTGCTTCACAGCGCTATTATAATTGATAATATACTGTATCGTTGCATTCTAGGTGTCCATATTACATGTGTGACTGTCCCACCCAGTCCGTCTCAATTTGTCAGAATGTAAAATAAAGTGGAGGAGTGTCCAGTGTAGCGTTAGCAGGTTCCCACAGTTCATCCCCATCAAATGACCTGCAGGAAGAAGGTGGCGGGCGCTCTTCAGCAGGTTCCTCATGTGCGCACACTCGCACACAAAGTGTACAGGACGTCTGTGTATGTGTGTGAGAGTGAGTGCGAGAGAACTATGCGGAGGAGCAGTGAAAACAAGCCACTCTCCAGGCCGGTGTTATTTCAACCTCCTGCCTCGTCCAGTCCACTTTTGAAGACAGGAAATCGGAGTGAGCTCATAGTTCAAGGGCCATGTGGCAATGGTTTAGACTGGAGAGCCCCATGACCTGTACCTCTTCACGCACACACACACACACACACACCACATCTCTCAAAGCTGTGTTACTAACACAGACTCCAATACAATGGTGCATATGGGCCGCTTTTGTTTCAACTGATAACACAAACCAGATGGCAACAAGGAGAAAGGAGGAAAGAAAGAAATATTGTCGAATATTTGCAAAGAAAAATAACCCCAGGATAGTGTCTAGTTATATCTATTTGTCTTGTGTTAGCTTTCGGGAGGCAGCGCGGCTTCGTGGGCCATATTTAGGGTTATTTTTCATGCTAGGATGGATAAATGAGGAAGAAGCCTCGGATGGGAAAACTGCGTGAATACATATAAAAGCGAACATGGATCGATTTGGGTCTTTGAAAGTCCATACATAGGGGCTCAATGTACTCTAATACAGTTCAGTTTTTTAGGCCTTGTATGCATAATGTAAGTGTGAAATTGATGCAAATCCATATGTCATTACACATAACAGTGCAGTTGCATTCATTTTCACTACAAAAGTCATAACAACATGGCATGACGTACAGAACAAAAAAGAACCGTCTTATGTAACAGCGTTTGTATAGAAATATCCCATGCTTTTGTCTCTGCCCTCATTTGCACAGCAGTGTTTGATCTTTAGGCTCAAGGCGCTGGCCAGCTTTGGGACGGTATTATCTACTATGACTCTGACATTTCAATTGATCTTCATGAATAGCATGAACATAGCCTCTGTAGTCGTGCCAGGCTGGAGCTGGGCATGGCTCGACACAGCCTGCATGCTCCCATGCCACACACCTAGTTCCTGGCCACAGAAAATATTAGCAATTCAATTCAATTCAATTTTATTTATATAGCGCTTTTAACAATGGTCATTGTCTCAAAGCACACCTTAAGATGTGTATATATAAACATGGAGAGAGAGAGAGAGAGTCTGATGACTTTTAGAATCTGGTGTATGTAGAATCACATTATATAAAATGTGACAGCAGGACACTAAGTGATGTGTAAAAATATAAAGAACATGACTTTTTTTTTTATTGTATATTCCACTCACTCTGTAACCGAGTGACTTTTCTCCATCTATGCTGCCCTGTAAAGTTGTGCCAGTGCTTGATTTGTAATCAGACGACTGTTAAAAAATGCTATAGAGATGAAAACACAACAAAAAATGCATTCAGATTAATACTTAATGGCAATGCCTGATATGAACTAAAATATGATGGCCACACTTACCACTTCATTTGGCACACATCCCACCATGAAATAACGGAAATGAGCTCAGCCGGACCTAACTGCCAGAAAACAATCACAACTCAGCCTACATGAGACCGTATCTCAGAATAGAGCTTACAGCTGGGCACATTTTGGGCCAAAACTGAAATGCCACACAATGTTAGTCTGGGAAAGTTTTGGCAGAGATTTCAAATGTTATTACATTTTTTAGGTTACCATTTAAAACTGGGCTACTTTTTGCTGATAATACACTTGCCATTGCCAAAACTGGCCATATGTCCCCAACCTCAGCCAATATTCCCTAAAAAAGAGAGAAGGAGTCATGTAGCTAAATGGCTGCACTAACTCTTACCTTTACTATATAGATAAAAAGCCAAGATCATTAACACAAGATTTAGGGCTGCACAATTAATCGGGAAAAAAAAAAAAATCATGATCTCGATTCATTTATACTGTACATGTGATCGCATATCTGAATATTTCCCTGCATTTATGTGTTCGCTTATTTACTTGACAACGATCCCAGATGTGCAGGTATATCAGTCAAACCCAACGGTTACACTCACACAAGAGTAAAATACTTTTAATTCACTAATCAGGCCAGAGATTAGATCATACAACTCATCTCATCTCTCTTCCTTATCTACATATGGAGATCCTCTGTCGCTCATTTGACGTGCAACAAGGAGGCAGGCCTAATCAGACTAGTCAGTTTACTTGGTAGAGCTGAAGTAGTATGCCATTACGTTTGTGAGTGTAAAGTTATGGGTTTGTTTGTTATTTAATTTTTGCTCTCTTCAATACTCATTTATACATGCCCAAACTATATTTCCAATCTGTCTCTGACGTGCGTTCAATATCACATCGCTCTCAATTCCAGCCAATTAGAGGCTGGAGGAGGGACAATACCAGCCAACCATGCACATTCATTCAACCATTACATTTTCTTCTGTTGTTGAGTTTAGCAGCTAGTATATACTGTATGTAACATTTGTATGAATTATTTTATATAATTATAATTTTTTATCAGAATAAGGAAAATGTCTTACATGCATGCACATCCCAATATCTGTGTGTCAGCCGTCTGGCGTGTACAGTTCTATCTAATTGGTACACAACTTGCTGGATTACTTAAACCTGACACGACGATTCAAGCTGTTACACAGAGACTCTGAAAACTTTAGAGAGAAAGCTACGCAGTCCCATCAAGCGATCCCATCGCAGCAGTGTAATGCATGAAATCATGCAGACCCAGGTCAAGAGCTTCAGTTACTGTTCACACTAAACATTAGAATTGGGAACAGCGTGATCTCTGTGACTTGAAACCATGGCATGACTGGTTTGAGTATTTCAGAATGTGATTATCTCCTGGGATTTTCACAACGACAGTCTCTAGACACAAAATAGTGTTGAAATACATCCTGTGTCTGGGCTAAGACACCCGTCTGATGAGAGAAGATTCCGAGCTGACAGGAAGACTATACTGTAGCAAATAAAAAAAATAATCAGTCTTCACAACAGTCAATCAAGAGCTATGATAAAGCAAGTCCAAATGAAATCCTTAGAATAAAATAACAGTTTTCGAAGTCATGGTGTCAAGATACACACTTGACTTTATCTGCTTCTTTCCCAGGCCGCTGACAAAAAGGTGGACGCACACTTGTACAGGATGTCTAAGTACATTGTAGCATTATAAATTCCCGAACCTGTTCCAGATCACTTCTGGGATGCAACTGTGGTGAGCGAAAGTCATCTCAGAATACACGACACATGAAACCTTGAGGTGGATGAGCTACAGAGGCAGAATACCACACTCGGTTCTACCCCTTGTCAGCCAACAACAGGAATCTGAGGTTATTATGATCACAGACTCACTAACATTGAATAACTGAAAAGAAAAATAATGCAATTTTTCACCGGCCCAGTTTCAGTGAGTCTACTGCTCTTTTCCACTGAGGTTTGATGTGTTGTTCATTCTGAGATGCTTTTCTGCTTATGCAGATTAGAAATACTTGCTGTACTGTAAATTACACACTATCTGTGTGTGTTTGAATGTCCCAGCATGTTCACACACTATAGCAGCCTTTGTTTCTGTCTCCTCTTGATCACTGCATTTTCTAAACCCCATGTTATCCCAAATGTTGCATGACCGTACTTCCTCTCTGACAAAAAGCGGACATTTTTTTGGCCGGGGCATGCACAGGGGTGCACAGTGGACAGTTCTTCAAGTTCTTCTCAACCATCAAATGTTGAACGGTTCCACATTTAATCCTTAAAATGGTGGTGATGTTGAGCGGAATGACATCACTATTAGTTCATGGTATAGCCTAGCTTACCCTCTCTAAGGCGAGATCAAAAGCTGAGTACAATTTACATCTGATATGTAAGTGTAGAGACACTTCATATTTGTTCCACAAAAACAAGGTTTCTTGCCAGTTTCACATGTGCTTCATGAGGAACTCTGGGTAGGTGGAGACAAGGAGCTCTCCAAGTCTTTGAAGCACTATGCTGGTTAAGAATTTTTTTTAAAATCCTCATTCCCAACCTCTCTCTCTCTCTCTCTCTCTCTCTCTCTCTTTCTCAGGACTCAGAGAGAAAAGGATTCATAGACAAGTTGTATGCCATTCAGGATGTTTGCATCAGTGTGCAAAGTGCACTGGATGAAGTGGCCTCCTACGGCGAGAGGATAAAAAAGTGAGGAGTGTGTTTGTTGCGAACTGTGAACATTTAAATACTTGGCACATATAATACAATGAGTAACTTAGCTACAGTAACAATGTTTTTTTTCATTGTGTAGTCTAGTTCATTTGTTAGTTTTAGTGTATACCAAGATGACAGTTCTCCCTGAAAATCACAATCCATCAACATTACTATAATTAATGGAAGAATTATTTCATAAATAAATAACTTCTTATCTACAGTTCAGTTTAAAAGTATGCTTCATTTTTGTTTATAAAAATAATACGCCCGATATACCGATATGAATGTGCAATCTTGTTAACACCCCAAACTTACACAAACATTTTATATCAATAAATACAGCAAAGAAACTGACTGAGTGTTCTTTGTCTTGTGTTCTTTTCCCAGTACTTTCAACTGGACTGTGCCTTTTCTCAGCTGGCTGGCCATAGTGGCACTGTTTGTGGCCACCCTTATAGTTTACTTCATTCCTCTCCGATACATCATCCTGGCCTGGGGTGAGTCATGAGCGTCTCTTGAACCGGTCACCTTTAAGGTGTATTAATAACTATTCTTATGTACTTATGTTCAATTCCCTATTTAACATGAAGTGCATGTTTAAATATAATGAACAAGTCAGAACTGCAGTTCCAGTCGAGTTGCAGATGAACTATGTCTATCATATGTACACTGCTGGCACCAAAACAGCAGGGAGGCAGTTGAAGAGGAGACCCGGGGACCAAACACAGCCTCATAGCTAATGGTCTGTGTGCTCCTTTGTTCACAATTCCAGACCTGAGCAGCAGCTCTCAAAGGCCAGAGAGCAGTGCTCTTGTGGGCATAATGGCAGCCGATCTTTACTTAGAAAATGGGGTTTCAGAGAGCCTTTTGATCCTGTGTTGCCAGAGTAGCAGGCAGCCTCTTTTGACACACTGCTGAAGTGCACTTGTCCTCCCTCATTGAGGTGTAATGCCGCTGTGTCTGCCCAACTTTCAGGGGTGAATAAATTCACGAAGAAGCTGCGAGACCCATACACCATTGACAACAACGAGCTGCTGGACTTCCTCTCCAGAGTGCCCTCCGATGTGCAAGTGGTAGGTGCACCTTCCATTTCTCCAACTACCCTACCATCTGCCCATCTATCCATCTTTCTTAGAGCAGGTCCAAGTGAAGCACTTTCTCCAGTCGATAATTACAGAGCACACAATTTACCGGAGTAATGGAGTGGCCAGTCACTTTTTACCCCCATCTTTCCTTCCTAACACCTGCTTTTATCTTTGCCTTGGTCTATCAAAATGCATCTTTCTTCCTGGTGCACCACAGCGTGCTATTTGTAGCTTGCACCACATAAAATATGTGCGCTTTCCTGAACCGAAGTTGCAGGGACTTGATCTATAAGTCTAACAACATGTTCTAGTGGAGATGGTGGGTAGCATCCGTACTTTTTAAACTGAGGTTTTTATCTTTTCAACCGAATTGAAAAAAATACCGATAAATGCTATTCTATTTCATGTTTCTATCCCATAATTTTATTGAGTACAGCTCTCAAGTCACTTCACTGGTTATTATTTTTAGATATATTACTGTACATATTTAGATGTAACCTATTCCGTACACAGTGTGCATTATTATGGATATTAATGTTGAGTTTTGTTGCATGCTGGAGAATAGCCAGTAAACTGTGATACATTATTATCCACTCTGTTCCCCTGTGAGCAACTAATAACCTTAATACAGTTTGCAATTTCTTGGCAAGACGAAGTAGGACACACTTTCGGACACACCGAGAAAGTTTGAGGTCCAGGCTTCCTTTACAGTTAACCACTAGTTATTTTCTTTAATATGTTTGCTACATGCATTTCCTTTATTTCCAGGGACAATCTAATCATGATGATCTATACACATTTTTACTTGCTCCTAAACATTTCCATAATCTTCTTTTCATTGTAAAGCTGCTTGGCCATTGTTAAAAGCGCTATATAAATGAAATTGAATTGAAAGATTGAATTATTTTTGTTAGGTGTGCGCTAATAATCATCAACATTGTAGCAGGGTTTTTTTTTTTTGTCAATTTATTAAGCTGTGTCCCATTAACTGGTACCACTTCTACATTTTCAATAACTATACTGATACCGAAACTTTGAATATAAGTCAATATTAAAAATCATTCAAAATCTTTTCTTTCAAAAATATTATTTTTATTTTTTAAACTAAAGCATACATAGCTAATACACTGTAGCATTTGAACAAAGATCACTTAATTGGCAAATAAGGTAAATATAATGAAGTGTAAATAAAATAATTCATAAAAATACCTGAAAGTCTTTCTTTTCATTAGGCCGTCCTCATCAAGTGGACGGCATCCCAAACTTGGTCTGTTCCAAGACCCAAACTAAGGACCTTTCCCAAGGGCCCAACAGTGGCAACCTGACGGTGGAAGGGCTCGAACCCCTGACCCTCCGATCCGTAACGCAGAGCTTCATCTCACTAATACATAAACTACTTGCCCTATGCAAACATTACCATTACCTAAAAGAAAACTTTTAAAACACAATTTCTTTCTTTTTTATTTCTTACAGGACTCATTTTATGCTGGTATCAGATGTCAGATTGGTGTCATCCCTAATAATTAACAAAGACAAAGTATTACAAAGGCATTTTCAAAATGTCATTACTTAATATTACTTAATAAAAAAAAATGCATTTCCTTCGCAAAAAAATAGTGTTTATAATAAATTCCAAAAAAACATTTTTCCTCATATCAGTACTAATATCACCAGCATTAACCGCAGTATATGAGGGCTAAACTCCACTTAAACTTTACACTGTGTCACTTTCAGCCAGTTAAACTTCATGCCAATTGATTAAATGTAATTCTGTAATGCATTGTGAATTAGGCTTAATGGGCTATGTGATCTGCGAGTCTGTGCCGTTCAAATCTAATATAAATCAGTGAAATCTGCACCAGCTGCCATACACAGATTTATGGACTTCTTGCTGTGTAGTAACTCGCCATGCTTTGTTATTGTAAGCCATTAGGGTAAAGTAAAGTAATCCTTTCCCACTCTGCCTCTATATTAAGCGTGTGATCAGCGTCATGCAGCCTGCTTCATATAAACACTCGTACTGTGTAAGGGAAGGTGCCACTGTTTAACTTCAATTAAAGCATGTGCTTGTAAATGCAGGCCCTGCTTGTTATCTGGCTTCCTCTGTGTTAGCAAAGCCCCATGGTGCTTACTGCCAGGGTGTCTTGTGGCTCTAGGCCAGGACCAATCGCTTGCCTTTGATGGACCCTGGGTGGCAGGCAGCCTTTGATCTTTAGAGGGTCATAATCTCTCACCCCTGCATGGCTTCTCCATGGCCCGGGCCAAACGAGCTCTGGATGAGCTCCTTAGGTTCATCTAACCACCACACCTGGAGCCCAGAAGGTTCCGGCAGGTAGGAAGGCCTGGAGGAGGCGCTGGCTAATGAGGCAGGGTCAGCGCGAACTTCGAAGGACTTAACCACAGGGGTAATCTGTGCCAGGTTGCTGCACATTGGCTTCGGGCTAGTCCGTTAAAAAAAATAAAAAATAAAGCGCCATGTATCATGTTGCGCTGAGAAGGTACATAATGTGAAGCGGCACGATTCGGGAACGTTCCGCTCTGCATCTCTCTCAGCCGCTTGCACAGGTCTTCTCACCTCACCTCTGTTTTCTGGGTTACATGCGCCCAAGGGGGACAGCTCTCTGCGCTGCTAAGGGACATCAATGACTTAAATTAAGCATCCCAGAATCAGGGTGTGTCCTGCGGGCAGGAGCAGACTCGACTGTTCCATGCAGATGACAAATGAAGCCCCATTTTCGAGGCCCCATTGTGACCCAAACCTCCCGCACTATCCCCTGACAGCGGCAGCCCTGCAGACACCCGGCTCTTTACAGATCATTTGGAGGAGCCTCAGAACAAACCGAACTCATGAGCTACTAATGACTCTTTATATAAAGGGCATCATAATGCACTCCATCAGTATGTGGTGTTTTGGTGGGAATACAGAGTACCCTCTTTGTGTTTGTGAGTGTATGTGTGTGTGTGTTTCACTCCCTGAAGACAAATCTTAGAATTAAACTATATGGCTAGAGCAGTTACAGTGAGCAAGCATGCTTCAAGTGTACTTTCATACGAGCTCCAGGGGTACAAATGTATTTCAGCTTAATGTAAAGCCAGTTTATGCTGTGCTGCAGGGCCTTTTTGTTGAATTTCTCGAATCCTATATATACGACCTGCTGTGCGGGAGCTACCTGTTAAGTACAGCTTTTTTATCTTATGCATTTTCTTCTGATTCAGTATGCCTAGAGACAAGCTTTACCTTGTACATATTGCCCTCGGTTGAATGGGTTTGATTTCATGGCTGAGTAACCCAGCGCTGTGATCCAAGGGAATCTTTTATGTCCCTTAAATGAGGCCAGCTCTTGTTGCTGACTTAAGTATGTGCAAACCTAGTATTAGAGACATGTCCTATCACTAGAATGTTTTATGATACCATTAGTCAGTGAAGACATGGAATGTAAAGTAGGACACTAGCAATTAGCACATGAGAATGCCATTATGGTGTATGCAAATGAAAAAGCAAACAGAGTGTTTCCATATGAAGCCGATCCATCACCTGAATAAGGCATATCTGCTTTTGTAGGGAAGAAAAAAGGGACTAGCACTGTTTGTTGAAAAAAAAGTTCCAGACTATTTTAGAGGTCTCGTGTTCTGTGGCTTCAGTCTTCTCATCCGAGTACATCAGCAGTACGAGTATCTAGCAATTAGCGCACATCCCAAAACTACAGAAAACAAAAGTTTTCTCCATGCTTGCACATGTCGCTTTCTCTTGACAATACCCATGCAAGCAGATCTCTCTCATCTGTGGGTGTCTGTGCCTTTTTTAGGAGAGCGTTTAATAGCCCTAATGCTAGGTTAGGTGTCACTGGAGATGAAGCAGGGAATATTTCCCCCCCCTCTATCTTCCTGCATAAAGAGCATAGCATAGTATCATTAAAATGTTCTCCTTTCATTTACTTATTTATATTTGCCTGCCGCCACTGTGGCTTCGAATCCCGATCCCTGCACGGCGGCAGGGCGACAGCACGTTCAGCATCATCGTGTCCCGGGACGGTGCATGAGACACAGCTAAACGAAGCGCTCGTGTACATGGCGCCACCTCTGTACGCACGCACTTCAAAGCCTGCTGCTGTCAGCATGGGGGAGAGGAGTGAGGGTGGAACAGCCTTTGAGCGGCTCAAGGTCTTCTCCCGTGGATGTTTGCTTTGTGCCAACCACTTTCTCCAAATTGCTATCTCACCATACTGATTTGACTCCTCTTCATTGCAGAAATGTCTTTTCCCCCCGCAAGTCAGTTCTTGTTGTCTTCGCTCTTCTCTTAGAGAGCAGGTTCTATTCAGTGGGACAGCTCTCCATCATTAAAAGGGTGAATGCATGTTGCTCCAATTAAGATGGCAGAACTGTCACCCGTTAACTGTAATGGAACCTGTAACGTGCAGAGCATCTCTGTGCCACTCGCTTTTTCTGAAGGCCTCTTTTGATAGCACTTTTATTGTTGTTTTCATCACCCACTTCTTTTCTTCCATTAAGTTCACGAACATTGATCCGTATCCTGTCACCTAGACGTACAAACTTTTCTTTACTCAGTTCAGGAAGGTTTCCAAAGTCAGCCGAAGATACAGAAAGTGAGATCAAAGTTTAATGATCCTGTAATATATTTTTTTTTCTATAGCTCTTAAGGGCACAAAACTCTGTCCAAGCCCTCTTTGGGGCATCAGGATCTCTAGATTATTTTGTTTTAAACTGGGTCGGATGTTAGGGCCCAGGTATTTTTAAACAATTAGGTCATTAAGAGTGTATAAGGTCATATTCCCTTTATGCTTCAATAAAAAAATATATATATAAAAAAAAAATACATTAAATAATCCTGTGCGTCATAAAGGCCTCCTCGGATGTCAGCTTGTGATGATATGGACAAAGGGTCATTCTGCACGATGGATGGAGGATAGACTAGTTCTTCATCACTAACAGAGATTATCTTCAGATAGAGAAGATTATTATCTGCCAGGATCAGTGATTCATGACTACGGTATATCGAATCAGCAATAGATATACCGTATATCTCTGTGGGAGACACTAGTAATGACGTCACATGCTTTGTGGACCAGCACATTGCTGATGCCTTCGCAGGACCGCAACATGAAGGGCTAGGGCTATAATTGCCTGCTCGTCTACGGCCAAAGCACATTGACCTCTGTCTTGTTTCACCTCCACTGAGCACACACTGCAGTGGCTTTTCATTAGGGTGTGTCCAGATTTTCTTGTTGATTTTCTCGAGAGAATGGAATTCAACAGCATTTTTTTTTTTATTTGTCCACTACAGCTGTAGTGTGTGTATGTGTGTGTGTGTTTATCGGAAAGATGAATATGGACTTTTACTACACTGGAGTAGGAACAAAATAATAATAGTAATAGTAATACCACCACAACAACTATTATTATTATTATTATTATTATTATAAAAATCCAAAGGCAGTTAATAAATATTAAAGTGAAAATTTTACATTCATGAATTATTTAGTCAAAAGGTTTTGGTAACTTTATCTTCTAAGCTAATGTCATTTTAGAAGAAATTGCATGTATTTAGCCCCCTTAAAAAAAAAAAAAGTCTTACCTGTACATATTACTGTACTGACCCAGGGGTGGCGCCATAGCTCAGTGGCACAGATGTTAGCATTGCCACCTCTAGTAGGTAAACTGTGCTGAAGTGCCCATAGGATGTGAATAAGTGTGTCAGTGTGTGAGACCCTCAAGACCCTGCCTCTCGGGGCCAGACGATGAAAGAGATCCACCCATAGTTCCCCATCAGTCCCCAGGCTCCTGCTATAGCCAGGTTAAGTCAAAAGTCACTAAAACCATGCCGCTTTCTCAACAAGCGACAGCCTTTTAGTTTTCCCTCATCTGTTTGCAGAGGATCTGTGCCTAATGAAGTAAACTATCATTCCCACGTCCGCTGATTAAAGGGGATTTGTGTGAAAAAGGTTGCACAATATGTGGATTAAGGCCGCTTCAATGTCGCCAGCGCTGCAGGCAAAAACAGGAGATTAAACTGAAATTTCGACCATGTTAAATGTAAGCTGGCAAGGAAATCTCGAACGTGCCCTTTCGCTGACCTCTTCGATTCAGAACCTTGTATAGTAACTCCAGTTTGATTCGCTCCATCTCTCTAAATTATACTAGTGCTGTTTGGGTCCGGTTATGTGATTACCATGTCAAAACCCTTTGAAGATTTTATGGCTAAGAAACAAACACATTAATTAAACGGCATTGCTAACAATGCTCTAAATTACAGGAGGATACGAGAGGAAAGCGAGAGGAAGTAGCACTCGCATGCACTTTCCCATCACCCTGACCTCAGTGCTGTTTGCTTTTAAGAAGCTTCTCATCCACGCAGAGCCTCTATCAATGCATTCTTAACACTGCCCACCTGATTTTGTGTGTGTGTGTGTGTGTGTGTGTGTGTGTGTGTGTGTTTTAACAGGTGCAGTACCGCGAGCTGAAACTGGATCCAAGTCACAGCCCAAATAAGAGAAAGAAAAATAACCCAGGATAGCTCTGTTCCTTCTCCCATGGACTCAGATTTAGCATGCCAAGGACCGGCACTGATTTGGACCGGCTAGGTGTACTTCCTTCCCCCTCCCCGCCCCCACTCTCTCTCTCTATCTCTCTCTCTCTCTCTCTCCGTCTCTCTCTAATCCTCCGTTTCTCGACAGAGGAGCACAAATGGTGAATGTGAAAACAGAGGAGCACTTTTAATTATTACCATGAGGGTTCCCGCCATACTTGTTTACTTTTAGTGCAGAGGAGAGTGTGAAAATCTCTTGACCCCTTTTAGAGTCGTACGGCAGGAGCAATTTGTCACTGGCTGGCATCAGGCAGATGGCTCTAAAAGCCAAGGTGTCCTTCCAGCGCAGCAGAGAGAGACCAGAGACAGGGAATGGCTTCAGCCACAAATAGCAGGATCAGCTGATAATACCGCCAGCCGCAGTGGCACATCACGTCTCTATCTTGGAGGGAAAATATGATGGTTAGGTTGCAGTTTGCACCCTGTAATTTCTACAGTGCGGTAAGGTTGAGCGCTGAAACCCGACATCCTCCAGAGCAGTTATTAGAGTTGTCAGCTAAGCCTCTTTACAGTTCGATTTATAGCTGTAACTAAAGTGTTTGGGGAGGAAAAAAAAAACAAAACAACTGCCTGGCCCGAGAGTCAGTATTTATTCATCGGGGATATTTGTTTTAGGTAATCAGGTTATTTAAAGGATATGAATGATGCATGCTTGGGTTATTTGTGGTTTAATAAAAAAAAAAAAAAAAAAAGACTGGCATGTTTACAGGAGGCATATTAGTTTTGGTGACAAAATCCATTTTGGTTACTGAACACTAGCCCACACTAAATCTTTTCCCTGCCTCTCTCAAGCCATGCTGCAGTGTGTCCAGGTTACCACGAGGTGCCACCCTGCTAATATGGATGTCACTGTGGGTGGGCAGAATCATGGGTGTGCTAATCAATTTACAAAGGTGTCTCTTTCCACTGTTCACTGCAGATTCAGTTTCCAACAACAATAATAGGAAGCCAAACGTAGAGGAGGGCAGCTTCGTGGGTGCCTTCATTGTAGGGAATAGCTTTCTTGAAAATGTCAATAGCCTGTGACAAGCTGCTTCAGGGACTTGGCAGGGGTGCGGCGCAGGGCAGGAGTTTACCACCATCGGTGTTGGGGGAAGACGACCAAGAGGGCATAGCATGCCCTTTTTTCTCAACCTCTTCCCATCATCCCTTTTAGAATTTGGCACGCCATGCTTTTTCCTCTCCTTCATCCACTCGGTTGAGTGAGAGGTCATGGCTCGGCCTGTAGGGAACCTCCTGAGGGATCTCTACTGAGCAAGTGTTGAAAGATCACAGCACCATCAGAGGAGGTTTCTATTCGGCTTTGGTCCCTCCATAAGGAGTTCGGGAAAAAGAAAAAAAGCCCCCCAAAAAAACAACTCTCCTTATGGCTGCTTTTCTATAAGCACATCTGACATATGGAGAGACCATTGATTAGTTTGAAAGCGTTTCCTTACAAAGACAACACACTCCCCACTGACCAAGACACTGATAGTACCCAAGTGATCTCCATTAAAAGAAAGGACCACTTTCCTGAAGAATTGTTTCTGCTAAAAGGGACGATTTTTCTAAGCCTGGATGTGTACGTGCTGTTCACCTTTTTAAAAAAAAATTTTTTTTATCGTCGAGTAGATGTAGATGTATCGTGTGGCTTGTGCATCTCCCATCCAAAAACAGTTTTCAGTTTTCATGATGTCTGCAAGCAAACCAAAGTGAAAATTTTTAACATTATCGATGTAGAATGTAATGTTTCCATAAAATGCAAAAAGGGGAAAAAAAAGAAAAAGAAAAAAATGGTTACGGCATTTTTATTTGCACTGATTTTTAAATCTGTTTATTCAAGTTTTGTTTTCAATTCATGTACTGTAAATATATATAATATGCTTGTAAATGGTCAGATATTTATGATGTATAGCTCTAGATGTGTCTTTTCCCTTAAACAAAATAGTTGCGCCTATTCCATCGTCACTATGCTCCCAGTGGTTGGGTGAGGTGGGAACGAATGCAGGTAAAGATGCAATGGGAGAGCACTGCTAGAATATTTCAGTAAATGTCTCAGATTGACTGTCTTTTAATTTTAAGAAAGAGTTATGAAGATTATTAAATATTTTTATCATCTCTTGCGTTTTATTTGTTTCTTCATCACTCTGGGGGAAAGAATGTGTGAAAACTCAAACTTGCATTGAAAGCGAACGAATTCAGAATTAACTTCAAGGGTACAGCTCAAAAGATCACATGGTGTGCAGCAGGGTGTCATGCTATTTAGACGGAGGAGTTACTTTCTCAGATACTTTGTGGTGGGTCCGCAGTAGAATAAAACACAGGTGCGTACGAGGCGTTAATCGACTCAAAAATGTGTGTCTAATCGGTCATCTCTGAATCCTTCAGCCACCATTAATCGTCCTGCCGCGCTGCCAGAGTTGCAGTGTATGTGCTCTCGACTCCAGCTGGGCCTCTGCTTCCTACCAAAAGAAATCAGGCTTTGATGCAAACATGTACACGTCACCCACTCGCCGAGTGATCGAGGGGCTGCTCGTTTCATGCGAAGGGGCCAGGGGGGCCTCCCCTGTGCTCTGAGCCACCACGTTCCCCTACCCTTATCATTTATTAGTCTGGCCGTCCCTCCGCTGTCTGATCCCTGCTGTTATTCAATATGAGCACAGAACATCGCACACTGCACCTCGCTGCAAATAACAGCACAGCCAGACGCTAATAATTACCGCTACATGAGAAAAGAGGGCAAGAACACTCTGGCTCGTTATTAATGAGGCCTACCATCGCTCTTGCGCTGTCAGGTGCATGCTATCTGTGCACGTCTCGGGTTCAGATCTGATCCTGCCATGTTCCGCCCTGCCGTACCAATCTCTCGTCACCTCTGAAACATATTTGAAAAGGCCGACGTCAGGAAATGGGCTATTCGTTATGGAGATCTGGGTATTTTTTTAGGGGGGGGGGAGGAGTGGTGGTTGACCTAAAGGGCTGTAATGGGATCAATAGAGTGAAAAGGTCTAAACCCGGGACCTCACCTGGAACACAGATGAGCCTGATTTGTCTCTGTCCAGCATCGGATGAGTGGAATATGACGTGTTGTCTGTGGGGTCCATTTAGCACGGGATATCACCTGGTGTAGTGTAGCACACAGGAGGAGTCGAAGGAAGGGGTTGAACTAAAAGGTCACAGACCTGACCTGTAGAAAAAGCTGCACTGTGAAGAAATGGGTACAGATGAAGAATGTAGAAACCATAATCCTAGTGTTGTGGGTAGAGCTTTAACAATTACGAATTATGAGCATTCATAAATGCAAGGTTGAACTTAAACCACTGTCACTTTCAGTATAATGACGTTCGAGTGGAATAAAGAGCCTTATTGATTTTATGCTCAAATCCTCCAGCAGGTTCCTAGACAACAAAGTGTAAAGAAAAACTACATCCATATTGTCTTTTATAACAAATAAAAGTGTAAAACGGGGATCAAGTTACAACTTGTTGTGATGAAACAATTTTATTTCCCCCTCCTGACCACCAGAGGAGGTCTAAACAACCTGGACACCTTCTTGTTCAAGCACACACGTTCTTTGAGCGTCTCAAAAAAGAAAAAAAAAGTCATTCCTCCTGTCTTGGCAAGTGCACTTTTCTACATTTTACACATCGCTGAATTCACTGTGCCTCAGTGCAATGACTTTATTGAGCTTTAAAGAAGGATTTAGACAGACAGCTCAACCATGTCCAAGCTCCCTGGCATGACGTGCAGGTCGGCCTGGGCCACATGCCCACTGCTCATGTCTGTCACGTTGCTGGTGGTCTCGCCAGATGTAACACTAAGTACAGGAGTGCGCTGCATGTCACTGAATACACACGCCTGGACGTTACAGGGAGAACTTAAGACGTGTCATGCACTGGCAACACCTTAGCCATTCTACTGCTTGCTGAGTAACAATGAACAACACTAGGTAATGAACAACTTCACCACTGACTGATATACCACAGAACATTACTAAGCAGTATGTTACTCCAAGTATGCAGTGTTGGTGATATCTGGGAATTCAGGTACACGTTCCCCCAAGTTCCCCATGCTTGGCGGTGCGTGTGACGGCCATCTTGGAACACTTCTCCAGTTAGTCCTTAATGCATTTCCATTCCTCGTGAGATTGTAGTGAAGGTTATAGAACTAAGATGTTGTCCTTAACCACTTGTGTTTATTGCTGTAGGGCATTTGGAAATCTGGGATATGAAGGTTATCAGGTTACTGGTGTTTATTCTAATCCCCGTTCATTAAAAAAAAAAAAAAAAAAAAAAGTTTGGCTCTGAGAACAAGCAGGTGTTCACATATCCTCTAGTGAAATCCTGCATTTATTGCAGCCGGTTGTCTCGAAGATAATTTACACACTTTACAGTATGTGAAGATAAACTTTGCTTATTATTCATTTCTCATTTAGAAAAAGTGCAAAAAGTGTTTTATTCCAAACAAGTGGTGAAAAAAGTAGAAACATGTCAGTTCAAGGAGAGTAGCTTAAGTCTAATACAATGTAATAATAACAATAATAATAATTATTAGCAAGATTTTATCGAGAATCAAGAAAAAAGTGTGGAAATGTACTGTAGGTGCCAGTCACAGTTCAGGATTGCCGCTGAGCATGGCCGCCCCCTCAGCCTGTAGGTCCGTCAGCAGCTGGATGAGCAGACTGGTGTGTGCCCCGTGGAAGTGTTTTAGTGTGGGACTCAGCTGCAGCACACACTGTTCCATACTCATCAGAGTCCTCAGGTCATGAGCAAGAGCCTGTGCTCGAGAGTCTTGCCACTGTGAGCTTAGTGTCTCTGCGGTCAGCCTGAGCAGCGTCTGTGCTACAGAGGGACTGAGGTCCAGCGCTGGCTCTGTGTATTCATAAGAGGGGACGTGCTGCTCCGTTAAATAGGTGAGGAGGAGGCAGCCGAGGAGACACGAGCAGGACTCCAGAAAGGCCGTGTCTCTGACCTCAGAGCTCTGGACAGCCAAAGTCGCGTCTCCTTCTTCAGCACAGCGTAGGAGCTCGTCACGCAGCCCAGCACAGGAGACCAGATCCAAAGGAGTGTGACCAGAACGATCACGCAGCTGCAACAGCATAGAACCTACGTACATAAAATAAAGAAAAGGTTCATGGAAAGTTCATGTGTGCAGTAGTGCTTTAAAAGTGGTCATGGGAAAGTTTTAACCTAGATAACGAGCATTTAATTATAGAACGTCATTCTGCTTTTTTCTCAGGTATATCTTTATGGTACTTACAGCCATTTTATTAACAGATATGAGCCCACTGTATAAACTGTATTGACAAAGTGTATATTATATATTATATGAGGGCTGCACCGAAAGTAATGCATAAGTGTGCATAACTTTTTTTTTTTTTAAATAACTGATCCAGGTCACTCAAAGTAAATCTTCCTCTATACAAAAGGTACTACTTAACATAGTCTCCATCACAAGCGATGCATTTGCACCAACACTGAACCGAACTCTTGAATCCTCTTTGTCGCTGTTGATGGTCCCCCATCGCATGGTTTGTCTTTAGTGGTGGTTTCCTCTAAACCTTCCTTTAAACTATTTTATCCATCTGTGCACACTGCTCCTGTCAATGGTGTCACCTCTGAAAATATTAGCACAGTGGGAGACCATCAATTCCGACGAAGGCGATTCGATGGAGACTCCATTGAGTAGTTTCTTTTTTGATTTGTGTCTTCCCAAATGCAGACTGTCTGACATGTTTGATTTTGACATGTGTTTAATTAATCAGTGTGTCTTGTTTTACCAAATGATGGTGCGGTTGTTACCGTGGCAAGAAGGATAATTAGTTATGTGGAACAATAAACAACCCATATTCTATACTACACTCTACCCATGCTATTGTGCCTGTTCACATGCTATGCATTAACACGTCACTACTACAGTGCTATAGTGCGCTACTGCAGTGCTAAGAACTGCCCACTTCCTAGTTTATCCCATTTGATACACACTGGACCAATAAACTGAAAATTTCCCTACACCTACCAATCCAAGAAGTCAGGGTTTTTTGTTTTTTTCTGTGGGGTTCTACAGCCCTAGTGGCTTTCCAGTTTTTCCAGAAGGTGTGTTAATTCCTTATGACATTGTTTCTATTACCCTGGATGTTAAATATTAAAAAGTTTTTACATGATTTAAAATTCATAAGGGGAAATATGGCAGGGTTCAGCCAGGGGACATGGTGGTGTGGATACGTTCTCACACACACTCGAAATGACCTGCTTGCCACTCGTTCCTCTAGGCTACTGCTTCACACTCCATGCTTAACTAGTTGTGACAATGAAATGATGGCTAGCCTGATCAAGCTACACACTCACATTGACCTAATTGAGCAGTTTGCTACAGTGTCGTTTCACACACTGCATATCTGTCACTTCGTATAAAACAACACTGATGCGCGGCGCAGCTAATACGGGCCTGAGCCGATTAGGTGCAACGAAGTTAAAGAGGAAATCTTCTAATTAAATTCATTCCAGCATCATACCGCGTGCTTTTTAATGTTGGGATTCTTATGTGCACGCCAACAAATTATGATTCTCCAAGTCCGTAGTTCCATAGGTTCACGTCAAATGCTACACTATGTCTGGTTGGCTATATACACACACGCACACACATCTCACGTTCTTAGTTGCTGTGTATTCCCATCCACTGAGCTACTAATAATTAGCTTTCTCTTTCAGACAGACATTTGAGCACAAAGTAGGGCTTGATCAGCCCACATCAAGTGAAACCTCTTTTGCTGTCTTTCAATCGCTGTTTTTCTAAAGAAAACCGTGCTTGATGGCACTTGACTCCTAAACCCATTTGTGAACTTGGCAGGAGCAGCACTTCAGCAAGTGAAAATGTTGATGCATAGAAGAATCGCTTCTGTCAAAAGCCAGTGTGATTGTTTTGTGCATGTGAGGGAAAAGACCAGGTTTTTAGTCAGAAATGACTGTACCGGGTGAGGATCCAGCAACCTGGTAAACAAACATCTCTTATTTCTTCTCATTTAAAAATGCAGGCGTAATGGGAGATGTTTGTCTTCAAGGTCACAGCCAGTGTGCGCGCTGACAGGTCATCCTCATGGACCGTCGTATTTAGAGTGTCTGAGCAAGTTTGCAAGGATGTACCGTGAAAGAAAGAAAACATGAAAGAAGAATAATAAGGGCAAAAAATATTACTTTAAAAACAACTTTAAATCTCGTCTGTAAAAAGCGTTTTTTTTTTAAAATGGCTAGAAATTATTAAAAGTTGAATGTCTGAATGCCTTCCTAGCAGTGTGTATATATATACATACATATACACATACACAGTTTATTTTTTTATTTGCATTAGACATAAGAATAACTCAAACATATAAGGAAAAAGACCAGAATTTGGCTTAGTATTTTTAACTAATCCTGTTATTTATATGCTTTATGAATTATATGCTTCCTATAATGTGTCATAAAACATAAAACCCCATCAAACTGCTCTCCTGAAAATAAACACATAATGAGAACACATGGCTGTATTTAAAAATAATAATAATACAATTTTCTATAATTAACTTCTTAAACGTATTATAGTTTGCTGATATGAGTTGGAATGTTGATGAACGCTGGAAGCTATATCTCCATTTATTCACTAAACTTCAATTCTTTTAATTAGTTTAAAAAGGCTTGAAATGCAGCAAAAGGACTTAAAGCCAGTTAGAATAATAAGATGTGGAATTGTTGACTCTCATCAGTGTGCGACTGAGACAGTAGGAGGCGCCGACTACACTGCTGCTTCTTCTTGCTGTGGTGTACTGGTCATGTGAATGTATTAACAATAACAATAATAATAATAATAATAATAATAATAATAATAGAAGGATGCCTACTGTATGTGTCAATGCAAATAACACCACCTTATGCTTTCATTTATAAAAAAAAAAAGGGGGGGGGGGATTACCAAATTCAGTATTTTGCACTATTTCCAAGGGTGTTTAAAGGACCAATGGGTTTGAAGTCAATTTAAAAGAGATCCGAGTTACTTATTAGAAAGTAACAAGTGATGAAGCCTGTTCAGGATGACTGAAGAAGAGCTTGCAGGCTGCATTCCAGTCGCATGTAAATCGACATCGCAATACTAACCCGTGCAAGCATTTATTCACAAAAGGCTGTAATTTATTACAGGTAGTATACACATAGTCGGAAATTTATGTAGTGTCAATAATTTAAGTATTTGCCCTTTTTTCTTTTAATACACTGTGTATATAATTTTATGATTTTTCCCATTATTTGCTGTTATCGTAGATAAATATGTTGGAATACAAAATGGTACATTTAATAGTTAAATCACAGTAAAATTCACAATTGCAATATGTGTAAAAATAATAGCAAAGTTTTTTTATTTATTTTAATTTTTTATATCAAAACACACAGCCCAGTCAATAAGCAGCGTTCTCTTTCTGTTTCACTTTCTAAACTGATTTCTCGACAGCGTTTGTGTCACAAATGAGGGTCACGCTTACTGGCAAAGTTATCCAAAGTGCGAGTTTGCTGAGATTTTAATAAGGTGAAAATAGATCCAAAAAGAGACAGTATGGATTTAGCATACAAAAACCCCTATCTTACCAAAAAACCTACAGGATGTTCATCACTGAATGACACAGCTTTTAGAAGACTTTATACACTTTAGTGTAGATAGATGTGCATTGGGAATTGGATCTTATGGAACCCAAAAGATTTGTGGAAGCAGGTGTTTTTTACTCGCATGCAGGTGGGAGCTGGAAGACAGATTTGAAGCTTGAAGAACAAAGAAAAAAAAAAAAGCCACTTCCATTACCGTGCTGAACCAGCCCCGAGCGGCACATTTTCAGTACTCTTAGTCAGGTCATGCTGGTTTAAATTTAATTAATTTAGTTCTCTGTAAATATTTTAAAATAAATGAATTTAATTTCATTGTACTGTTTTCCAAAATAAACTTCTCAAGTTATAAGTTTTAAAAGGCTGCAAAAAAGAAGAACCCCCCCCCGACAACTCCTCACGAGCAGTCTTTTCCTTATTAGCGGTGTTTCCAGCCAAACACCAGTGAATGCCTCGAATCAAAATAAATACACATGCTTGCAAAACACTCAGGCAGTTCGTAATGCAGAAGCGGATGTAGTGAATGAGCTCTGCGCTGAAGCCTTGTTTAAAGTGGGAGATATAAATGAACTGACATTGAGCATTTAGGAAAGTAATTAAAATCTACATCCTTGGAAATGCCGGCACGCGTGAATATGAGAAAGAAACGGCATAAGAGCTTTTCATATTTGCTGCCAGACGAGTGTCTCGTTTAAAACCAGGATGACACAACACTCGCTTCTGTTTACTTTCCCATGGTGTCCTGCATCAAAACCCATCGGCAGCCGTTCACTATCGCCGCCATGTCAAAGCATGTGACAGGACGAAAGCCGGGATGTGACGAAAGCCGAGGCGCGTGCACCTTCCTAAACAAGTGCGCACATACACACACACACACACAAAGCAGGCGCTGATAAATGCAAGCTACGTGCAGGCCTCCCTCCCCCAGGACAATGGTATGAGCTGCTGCCTATTCTTCACTAAGGGCCATGAAATCCACATCTGTCAGCACAAACATGCACACACATACACGTGATTGGCTCGGATTTAGTAAGATATTGGCTCATGCATCATGGAGAGTGATTGAAGTGAGCCCAGGTATTGGCTTACTGTGGCACAAACTGTGCTTGGCAGATAAATAAAACACCTGGAGGATTAGATGTGAATGCCGGTAATTAGGCTCCGTATGCATTCGCTTTCCATACACACATACAGAGAAGAACAGGAGGAGAAGAATTTATGCCCAATGTTCTTGCTTTTGCCACTTGAGGAACTTGTTTGCAAACGCAGAAGCGCACCCACACACACACACACACACACACAAAACCAGTGAGCAGCCTCTTGGCCTTTAGAGGGCAGGCAAAGACTAGGAATAGAGAAAAGTCAGAGTGGGGAGGAGGGGAGGAAAGAACAAGACCGAATGCTCGTGTGCATCTGTGTGTGTGTGTGTGTGTGTGTGTGTGTGTGTGTGTGTGTGTGTGTGTGTGTGTGTGGAGAGAGCATACATGACTGTGAGAACAAGACAGTCAGACGTCATCGCTCTACAATCTGGATGTACTGCAGATTGTAACAAGGTAAAAGGCAGAGCAGTAATCTGGCACAGAACAACAGAACACAGACTACTTGCATCAGTGTGACATATTAAGAACATGATGCTCTGCGTGGTGTGTGTGTGTGTGTGTGTGTGTGTGTGTATGCACAGTCATGTTTTACTGAGTTGTCCATGATAACAACTCAGTCACAAACAGATAAAGACCTGGTGTTCCAGTACAAACATATCACACACACACACACACACACACGCACGCACGCACGCACGCACACACGCACGCACACATTAGCATGATTAACAATAACCCAAAAATTAACCTTCTTTAAATCCAACCCTTATTAAATCTAGTCATAACCTTAACCGTAGTAACCCAAAGCCAGTCTTTTGACACTTTGTAGAATATTTTTTTTCTTGAAAATATGTAAAAACACTCACACAAACCTAAAGCTGGTACCACACAGGCCTTTGAACTTACAAGTCCAAGCACCAGGACTTCCAGAGAGCTTACGTTGTCACGTTGTATCCTTTGAAAGGCTACTGATATTAATTAGTTACTCTGAGTTTCTTTCCGAGTTTGAAAGTCTCACGAGCAACATGAGTAAGATCGGTTCAATGTTTCGAATTACTGAATGTTTCCCACCTCCTGACTGCTACTGCATCGATACGACACTCGGTGTTACAGCTCTAGGGTTTCCATTCAAAGGATACGCTATGCTGCTTTATATATAAACACATTAACTAAATTAATCTATGTAAATGTAAGTATTCATAAAAGCTTTACAAATATCGACGAATCTTTTGATTTAAGAGAATAGGTTTGACATTTGACTTTGCTGATGCATGAAATCTGTGAAAGTGCAGAGGAAAAGTGTTTACAGGTTAATCGCTGTAATTCCACATAAATGCAGCAGAATCCACTCCAGTGGAAAAAGCTTGACAGAAGGACACGTTGATTCTGGTGAATAATGTGACTTCTATATTCGAAAGGAAACTATGTCACAATAAAAGAGCTGTTTGTAATTACTTGTGCTCAATCATTTCTTTTCTGTGCCAGTCTCATCGGAAAAAAAAAAAAAAAAAAAAAAGAAGTTATTAACCATGGAGATTATATGAAATTTGCTCAAATTAATCAGTGGTCTCCATATTATGTCTGGTCTGCGCCTTTTTCTTGTCAGTAATAGAAAAAGTATTAAGGCAGGGACTTGTGGAAATGTATCTTTTAACTAAAAGCCATTTTAATATGTAGTGGTAGCCCGGTGGTTAAGGCATTAGACTGCTGACGGGAAGGTCATGTGTTCAAATCCCAGCACCACCAAGCCGCCCCTGTTGAATCTGTTAACCCCGAAATGCAACGTCCTTTCACTTCTGGAGGTTTATAACAAAGATTTGTTAAATCGTACATACAACTACAATTAGTTCTGTTTCATCACTGCCATCAATATAGATCCCAAACTTATACAAATTAAATCCCTACAGTGATGTGAGCTCTGGCTTTCATTCTGATCAAACGGCATGGACTGCCCCGCTTTCACGAGGACCTCCGCAGTCTGTTCGAAAGCTGGCCCTGAACCCACAGTACCCTGAGCCGTGCCAGGCGTCTCTCATTCAAGCCATGCATTCATAGCCGCTGCATCTCCATTAAGATGCGAGAGCCATAGCGGCCGCGTGAAGGCTCTTTCACTGGCCTCTCCTCCTCCTCCTCCTGGCTAACTCCAGCACTGTTCGGATCCGAGCTGCTACCGTGGTTGGTGTGTCACGCTCCATTCCGATCACCAAGGTGTTTCTCATTGTACAGAATTCAAAACCAAGTCTTAAAAAGCAGACAGCTGGTTGTGCACCGTGTGTGCGTGTCTCGAACAAACCAAGGGCAAGGGCACCCTCGGTCACAGCTTGCAGCAGCCCCAGGGTTACAGAGTAAGGCAGAACCTGTAGCTGAGCCCGTGTCCTCCAGCAGGAATGATTATTTCATGGGGAGGATGCTGCAATTGAGAAAGCAGTGTTTGGGGCACTGGAACAGTTGACCTGCTTGGCCCAGATGAAAGCATCTATCGGCACGAGCAAGGTGAGAGCGTGCTGCCTGCCTGCATAACTAAGGTGTACAGAGGGGAGGGAAAGCACTGAACACAGCATGGCGGTCATAATCAAACCCACATGTAGTGCTGACAGTACATTTCAGGGGGAGTTGGGGTGGGCGTACAAATACACATGTCTGGTATTAACAGACAAAACACTACAACTTTGTTTGGAGAAGCAATTTAAATGGGACTTAAATCTTGGACTTAAATTGGACTTAGCCACACAAGAGCAGAAAATGTACACAAATTGGTATTTCCTCCTTTCCAATAAGAGCCACATTTGTTAGTGGTTTCAAATCTAACAAACATTTCCTGTAAAGATTTCTCAAACTAATCAAATGTGATTAAAGAGTTTACTTCCATTATTTGCTTTATAATGCTTCCTGATGGTAGCGATGTGAAGGCAGCACAACTTCATGGATGAGAGCTAGCATTAAGGCAGGTGGGGGAGGGGAAAAAAAAAAAACAACAAATGCCTGAAGCAATTTGTTTAAAAAAAAAAAAAAAAAAAAGATAAGAAAAAGAATCATCTTTTTCTCGCTGGTAGTGAAAACTCCCACTGTATTAGCTACTGTAAGTAACTCCTGCTTAACACACACTACTGCGGATATGTGCAAAGAAATTCAACTATGGTCTAGTAAAACAAATCAGTGTGGAAGTCATCCTCTTTTTCATACACATCCACAGCATTTGTTGCATTAAAAAGATGACAATACGGTTTTAAAGCTCCTTTTGGACACTAAAACAAGCTTCAGTCAACGCAGCATTTCTACAGCACTGTCCTGGAACAGAATGACAAACAGCACAAAGTCAAGCTCAGTATGCATCTGTATGCGCGTGTCATGGGTACTCAAGTAGCTGTCTGCTTCCCAGACACATCACACTTCTAATTTTCCCAAACATCCTCCTCTGACCTCTTTTCACTCGCTTCTATTGGGCCAATCTCCGCTGGCTCAGGAGGAAAAGAGAGAGAGAAAAAAGAAAAAAAAACACTCTCACCGGGACCAAACAATCCCAATCTAATTTACTTTTTGAGGCCAGAATATGTACATGTGTTAATGGGAGAGCAGAATCAAATTAACTATAATTAGTCAGAGCAGAGGAGAGCGGCGAGCGGTGTCGGGGCGTGTGGGAAAGACAGAGCTTACTTCATCCTCCCCCTGCAAACCTTATCCTTTAACCGCCATCCTGTAATGTGTTTACATGTCACAAGTCATTCACTACTTTCACAATTCAACAGCATGGGAATATGTAAAGAGACAAACAACAAAAACTCCTGCCCTCATAAATGATGAGCAGCGTTCAAGTCAGACTGGGACTTTCGATTGTGAAGACAGGTTTATAAAAAAAAAAAAAATTAAAATAAAAAAACTTTATTTCTCTGTATAATCCCCTGCTACACTTATGTACCCGTCCCACTTGTCCTTGGATCCCATTAGACTGCCTTCTTTACATCTGAAACGCTGGCCTTCCAGGAACTCCTTTAATGGTGGAAATATCTTGAAGCGAGGTCAGGACCGTGCAAGGGGACGTGGCAATAACAC
>JAOVVA010000029.1:13191477-13240490 GCA_028565275.1 Leiocassis micropogon | reverse complement strand
CCTTCCAGGAACTCCTTTAATGGTGGAAATATCTTGAAGCGAGGTCAGGACCGTGCAAGGGGACGTGGCAATAACACCCAGCTGAGTTCAACTGATGTGTCTCTTCCAAAGGCGGCAATAAGTTATCCATCGATTTCTTTTTTTATCATCAAAGATCAGGCATTCACGGAAACTTTAAAACGTTTGCACCATTTAATGTTTTACTGCAGTGCATTAAGACTGCACTGTACTGTGCTTAACGTCGGTTTTTTGCATCTTTATTCAGGAGAAATTTCATTACAAAGCCAATTTAGTCAATGTTTAAAGAAGACATTTAAAGAAGACAAAAATTGGCATAGGATAATCTGGGGGCCAGACATTTTAGAAGGCTGATTCAAATAATATGTATTGCTGTTTTGGTGGAAATTATTAAAACAATGGTGCAGTAGCAAATTATTAGAGGATGTTTTGGAACCTGAACAAAATCTACATTTTGAGTTTTCTAGCTAGCCAACCTAGGATACAAAGAGAAATCAGTTTTGATCTACTGTTTTTTATATAAACATACACATTTAAAAAAAAAATAACAGACAAGAAAAATATTCCTACGCCCCTTGCTGCATTTTCTTAGGCATTTAAATGATTATATGTGACTAAATATTAAATTTGGGAGTATTATAAAAAGCTTAAAGCTAAACTGCATGGGAAAAGCCTGAAGATGCAGCATGTGAGGTGGTACTCTATAAAGCTGGTCCAGAGTTAGATATCCTTATCTCATTTATTATCTTATGTAATGCACAGTCGTCCACACTGCTCCATTACCTGTAATGTACTTAACCGCACTGAAAAATGTGTATTCTCTTGCATCCTTCACTAAAGCAGAGATGACACAGTTCTCCTTCCCCCCCCGCGCCACGTCCTGACTCTACAGCGCTACATGAAAAGACGCCTCCATCTTCCAATATCAATAAGCGCTGCCATGATTCTCATAGGAGTTCGAGCTAGAACGTGCACACTGAAATACAGAGTCACAGTAATATCAAATAATATTCTAATACGCCTATGTACAGAGAATAGCTCACATACATTATGCTCACAGAAAAGGAAAGAGATTGGGCAGTTAGCATATGAAAGTGTACACTTGGGGATATGAGCGAGTGCTACTGAAATTCAGCAGACTTAGAAAGGCTTTGGATCTAAAAAGTGTGTTTGAGTGTGTATGTGTATATGTAGGTTTTGCATATGAGCTAGTGATGTGCGCTATGGCAAGATGGTGTGACGATATGATATTTACACTGTCAAATTATGGTACTTGTACAACACTGACCAAATAACGTTGTTTATTTAAACTACTATACAAAGCAGCCAATCATGAGGCAGGAGGAAAACCATTGGTGGGGGCTCAATCAGTAAAGGCTGCGGGTTACTGATCGGAAGATCAGGGGTTCAAGCCCCTTGAACAAGGCTCTTAACCCTATCTGCTCCAGGGGCGATGTATCCTGGCTGACCTTGCGCTCTGAAACAGCTCTCTAACTGGGATATGCTAAAAAAAAAAAATTCACTGTACATGTGACTAATAAAAAAAATCATGTTCAAGTTCATTCATGTTCAAGCATATAAAAAAAACATATATAATAACTGTAGCATGGTTGTTGATGCCAGACAGCCCTAGTTGTGGTATTTCAGGAATTTCTGAGGATTATTACAAAAAATAATCTATATAAGATGGGGCAAAACACATTGAGTGTATGGAATTTTGCTGAGGGGAAGATTTTGATCAGGCGAGAATGACCCCATCAGCAAGGCTACAATGATTCTTATAACCGCGCTTTACAACCATGGTGAGATGAAAAGCATCTCAGTATGCTAGGAACTTAAAAAGAAATCTATATCAGAGAACTATTATTTATAAATGACATCAGTAGCCACCATATATCACTTCATTAGATTTACTTTAGATTAGATTTTCGGGTTTGTCACCTGACAAAAAGATCTGAAAGGTTTGCTGGACACAAAATCTACACTGAAGCGGTGATGCAGTGCTGCTGCGAGTCCAAATGGGGTTTCATTTCATTATAATACCTGCAAAATTTCCAGGAAGATTTAAAACTTGAAAATCTGAAATCTTCCACTGCCCAGACGAAAACATACAACGGACATAAGTTTTTAGGCCGCAGCAATGAGATATGTGGCCCTTCACAGCATGTGGACCTTCTTTAAATAAATAAATCAATGAGGTTTGTACAGTACATATGATTAAAATGTGGTTTATTTTGAAGTTTGGTGATTTTTCATCTCTGTATCTTGTATGTATCTAATATTAATTTGTATGTGTCAGGACAAGTGATCTGTTCCGTGTATGTGGATGTGTGTACTGACCTGCATGGCGCAGCAGCATCTTGGCGATGTGCGTGTGCTGGTTACGCAGGGCGTCATGCAGTGGGCTCTCTCCTTCTACCTGGCTGTTTAGCTGCAGGCCGGGGCAGTGCTCCAGTAGAGCCTTCACACACTCTCCACTGCCATGGTTACATGCTTCGTGTAAGGGCGTCCAGCCTGCATGATCTACACAGGTGTTAAACAGCATTTCAGTTTAGAAGTTGATCATGGAAACATCCCCTCATTACTCATCACCAACACTTCGATTATGACGGATGATTCTCTGTTGTTTTCAGGTTTATAGTTTAGACTGCGGTTCTGTATGTAAGCCAAACGCCTTCCAGGAAATCTCTCTTTTCATTCTAAGCTCAAATGATCAGTAAGGGGGTGGATACAAGGTCTAGTCTTAAACATCAGCAACTTTGATATCATTGATCACTGGCTATTCCACAAACTGCACATCTTGGATTGATAGATTGAGCAACTGTGGGCAGAAATGCCAAGACCAAGAGATGTTTATCTTCCACTGTCCAGGTTCTGTGAGCCTTCAAGAAGTGGAACTGACATGGTCTTCTGCTGTTGCAGCCTATCCAATGTTCACATTTCTTCATCATCCTGAGATGCTTTTCAGTTCACCATGGCTATATAGAGTAGTTATATACTTGTAGTTTTCTACTCTGAAATCTATCATCAACAAGGTGTTTCCGCCTGAAGAATTCCCACTTTCCGGATGTTTTTGGGTCTGTCCACTTGACCTGGATCTGCATAATTTTATGCCAAATGGTTGGAAAACTTCACAAAATGTACAATACTTGTTATTTAAGTAGCCATACAAAATTTCCTTTAATGGCAATAAAACCGTCCTGAAAACATTTTGCATAGTACACCAACACTAACAACACTTCTAAGAGATTTTGTCTTCTCTAATACTTGAATCTAATTCATTTTAATGAAAAAACATTTTGACAAATTAAAGAACATGGTGGATGATCGAGTTACAGTTGTGCAAAATTTATCCTCGTTCGCTTTGTTGTTAAGGTTTGACCTGTGACGTACATCTCTCTCTCCAGTAATGAGTTGCTTGTTCTGTAAAAAAGGGCTACGCAGGATGGGAAGGGTCTAAGGGAGGAGAGACGAGGGAGACGTACCTTTAACGTTGGCATCCACTCCAGGAAGACTGAGAATCTGCAGCACCGTCTCCACCTGGTTCCTCTTGCATGCTCGGTGCAGGAGTGTCTCCCCTACATTACGACCGTGGGGGGGGAAGGAAAAAAAAATGACAGAAATTCATTGTTCTGAATCAGGGTCGCCCTCCTCATCAGCTCCACTGCATCCTAAATGCCAGGACTGCAACCAGAATGTGCGTCTAGCTTCCCACAATTTCTAAACGCATACAAAAAAAATACACGGCTGAACTAAAAATGACCTCAATTTTCCAGATGAGAAAATCTCTGATGAGGTGAACTCATCCTTTTCCTCTTTCCACTCCCCCTCACCATTGGCTCATGCGCACTGCAGACTCTAGTTTGCACCCCGAAGTTCGAGTGTGGGAAAAGAGGATTCCTTCCTCTCCATATTGTTGAGTTGATGCAGGTTATGGTACACAGCTCATGCACAAAGCCTGCAACAGGACTTTTCACACACGCTAGGTTCAGGAGCTCCGTCGGGAATCGCAAATGGACTCACGTGACATGCAGCCGGCATAGTACATTTCCGACCTCCAGAGGCTTTTTATTTACATTTTCTTTTTGGCTATTCAACCCTCCTATCATCTCTTCCTTTTCTAATACAATATGAATGAAGAATATATTAGAGGCTGTGCTGCACCCCTTTTTCATGTATGGCTGAACTTCACAAGAAAGTTAAAGGCCAAGCATGAGTGCCTCTGTGGCTGCCAGCATATTATGCCAGTGCAAAGCTGCTAATAAATGCTTTACTAGCTCTCACCAGGGCGCCTGCCTCTCTGCAGCCTTGGCCGGCTTGATAAAACCCAGCAAAGGGCGGAAAGAAAAAAAAAAAAAAAAAGCAGACACTGCAGACATTGCCCTTTTCTTCTAGCTGGAGATAAAAAAGGGGGATCCTGCAACCCCTTTAACATCAAGACGTTTTTGCGTTTCAAGAGGCGTCTTTCAAGACGGATCAAACGCGGCTTTTATGGGAATGACCAAATGTGCCTATTGTTGGGGTAGAATCTATGTAGAGTGTGTGTAGACTGAATTGGTTGGAAAAAAAAAAGGTGGTTTGCTTGATGTGTACCGAACACCAGCTGTTAAATAAAGTGGAAGTGCCAGCACAGAGTGCAGCCTGCTTTTGCAATGGAGTCCAAAATCAGACCATAGGAAACAAAAGTCACGAATTCTGGTGGTGTTAGCATTACCACCAGCCATGGTTCACACTCTGTGTATGCTTCCAAAATTCAATATAACCTTTAGGATGGTGCATTTAGTCCGACACATGCATTTGAATTAAAAAAAAAAAAAAAAAAAAAAAAACACAAATAATTGCAGTTGATCTCTTCGCAGAACTGTCTATTGAAGATGGCAGTTCCAGTAGAAAAGTGCAGCCAAAAGCCAACCAGCCAAATGTGTGAAAATGATTTCTCAAAAGGCTTAAAGGAAAGAAAAAAACAAGCTAATTAGCAGTAGATTCTAAAGAAATGAAACAAACAGAAGGCAATAAAACTATGACTTAATGAGTAGCTTGGCATCTCGGCTGGTCTGGGCTTGCACTGGTCCTTTTTCTCCACCTAATAGGCTCTAAAACGCAGTGATTAAACGTTCCTTAACTCCCAGTGTGTACACATCCTCACAAATGCCAGGCCCAATCTTCGCCCAGTTAAATCATTTTAATGGCTCCAATTTGGACACAACGCCTCCATTATAAGGATAATTGCATACTCAGCATTTACAAGCATGGAAAGGATAAATCTGTCCTGTCCTTTTCTATAAATTCCCCAACTGGCCAACATTTTGCTCTTAAGTAGAGATGTCAAATGTGTGTGAGATTTTTTTTTTTTGTTCTTTTTCCCTCACGGAGCACTATTTATTTGAACGAGGTGTGACGTTGGGCATGATGGCTCAGGTAGACGTAGGTAACGATTTAAAGGGAAGCCATTTCTAAGCAGAGAATTATGGTGTGTTCTTGTGCAATTAGAGTGCATTTTCAACTCGGTCACATGTCCATTCAAGCAGAGTTGTAAAATTATTAGGGAATTTGGGTCTTGTTGAAACGACAGCGGTACAGCAGTTTAGGATTACGCCTGGGGCAAATGCTGTTATGCCAAAAGTAGTTATGTTAAAATGGTTAAATTGTGTTTTATTTGAAAATGCCTTGTAAGTCTCTGCAATGAAAAACACTTCATTGCAAAGAGCAGCTTGCCAAATGCACTACAAAATGCCCAACGAGAAATAATTCTGACATATTTATTGACATTTTGCTTACTCAGGCTACAAAAATAGCATATTGAGATTACATTGATTACAATGGTAAAATACGGACCTGTGGTTAATGTGGAAAATTTCTTTGGATTAAATCATGATTTATCAAAACGTGCACATAAATCTTACTCACATACAAATCCTACTAATTTGTATATTGCATTTGCTTTTTCGTATTGCAAATGTCAAAATGGCGATAACAATGTGTTGCGTGTCTCTACTTCCTAGTAAATCCTCCACACATGGTGCCTAAGCCAGATAAGTGCAGAGTGCATTCAGTGGGCAGACAGCTCAGGATGAAGTTAACAAGGCACCACAGACCTGCACACACTGCGAGAAGCGCACCACTGCCAGAAATACAGCACATGGCTGAGAGCCTGCGGATACATCATCAAAAATTGATGTCCTGCACATCGGTATAGGGAACACGTAGTTTAAAAAAAAAAAAAAAAAAAAAACAGTGCAAGGCGATGAGCAGCACAGTCTGCAGGGCTCTCTCTCTCTCTCTCTCTCTCTCTCTCATTCTCTCACGCTCATCTCTGTGCCCTCCTCCTGCTCCCTGTTCTGGCATGAGGCTATTTCTGATCAGGTAGAGAGATGATGAGCACTGACACCTCGGCAGGTTCACTCAGAGTGCCAGCTTCGTAATTACCAAAACTTCCAGCCACGAGCAGGCACTCACTCTCACCCTCTACTCTACCTCTCTCCATCGCTCTTGCTCCCACTTCACAGCAGAATCCTAATTGCAGTGTTTAATATTCCTAAACCGGAGATCTGACAAGTGTTGTTTGTGTGTGTGTGTGTGTGTGTGTGTGTGTGTGTGTGTGTTGCTTTGTACTTCCTTCTCCTCCTGTCTGTCTCCTCCTGAAGCGAAAGCACTGAAGGCACATACGCACTGCATGGAATGTAAATGCCAGTGCCGTGGGTTACAGCACAGGGCATCGGAGGGTGCTTTTCACTTCGATACCAACGTACGCTCTATTAAAACAAAAAATGCATGTGCACGCAAAGGCGGTACATAAATAATGACTGTCTGAAAGGTGTTCACTTCAAGGTCTGGATCAAGCAGTGAAACGCAAAGGTAGTGCATGACAAAGCCCAGAGGTGATCTGGGTAATGATTCATAAACTTCAAGAATAAAATGAGAAATCCAGGGTGTCTGCAAGGTAGTTTCAAGTTAAATGTCATACTTTTATAAAGGAGTTCAATGCCACTTATAAGGTAATTTCAGAAATTTGGGGTTATGTAAGAGCACATAAAAAAAAAAAAAAGTTAAAAATATCCTGGGCTAAACATTATGCTCAGTACTGTGTAGGTTCCCCTTGTGTCCCCTATGCAGCTCTGGCCCCTCACTGCCTGGCTACACAGGGCCTCTGAGGGTGTCCTGTGGTGTCTGGCACCAGGACTGGCAGCGGATCCTTTGGTACTGTCCTCCGTGGACTGGACTTGTTTATCCAGCGCATCCTATGGGTGCTTGATCGGATTGGGATCTGGGGAATTGGAGGTTGGGTTTAGGCTCTTTGTTATATGTGCGAGTTGGATCGGACCGGGCAGGCCTGCCTTTGGTCTCCAGACATAAAAGAGCCTCGGAATCCCATGATCCTGTCACCAGTTTACTGTATATAACACCATTATTGTGATGTGGTGTTATTGTTATTGCTGATCAGTGTACCTGTCAGCAGTGAAATGGATTATCCCCCCAACAAATCAGCTGCTTCTGTGCGACTTTCTAGAAATTTGATTTCATCTGACAGCCGAAGCCATGGTCCACAAATCCCTCTCTGGGATTAATAAAGTGATCGATCTGTCTGTCTGTCTATCAATCAGCACGTACGGCAAGGGTGTTCAGCCTTAACTGCAGAAGGCTTTCATACCAGCCGAACAGGAGTTACACCTTACAGTTGACTGAAAACAAAGACAAACTGATTACGCAAGTTGAGGCTCCTGCCTGGTTAGAATGAAAGCCTGCAGCCTTTGTTTATAAGATTAAAGACCCCTGATGCAAAGGATCTCTATATTTAGCTTTACCATAAAACACCAGAAAGGTTATAAGCAACAAGTGGAGAAAATGGACCACTACAGTGATATTATATGGATCAGGACTTCTCTCTAAATTTGACAAAAGAACAAGAAAAAAGAAAAAAAAAAAATCGAGGGAGGCTGTCAAGAGACCTACAGGAACATTAAAGCAGATGCAGAAATGTCTGGATCAATAACCACTGAAGTACTTATCGCTTCCTGTATGAGACATCTTCTGTATTTTTTATTTTTTTTTTACATTTTTGGCCCATGAAGTTGGGAAGCTGGCTGTTCCTGACAAGAAAAACATATTCAAGTTTAACAACATACATGGACATGGACCATGTGTCAAAATCAAGGCAGACCAAATTTTGGGGCATACTCCGAAAAGATTTCTTTCGCACAAGAACAAGACAGCTCATCGCCAAAAAACTGTGGTAGTTCCACCATGATTCTAAGGGATGCTAAGCGCTTCTATTCAGCTGGAACTGGGGCTCTAGTCAAGATGGAGGGAATCATGGCTACCCAAAATACCATGCGACTGGACGCACATGTTTCCAAAGATTTACAGTATATTTAGTATAATTGGACTGGTGCGTTTCTCTGTATGGCTCTGCTTGTCTTTGTTTGCCATATAAAATTCCACTTCTAGTCTCGATGAAACTCCTACTACAGTAGAGCTAGTGATATAATTAGTGGACATGGTAAACAATATATTTTCATTAATATAACTATCGATTTAAAATATGAAAGCAGGGACGCCAAGATCAGCAGATGGACCGCAAACGAGAACATACAAATCATTGTGAGCTACAGTACTTAGCCTGCTAATTATCTAGCTGTCCTATCAGGGAGTGCGGCTTATTCAGGATTTAGTTTCATTTCTGGAGCAAAGAGAAACAAATAGTTTGGACATATTATGTATAAAAGCTCAGTTAGTCAATATTAATTTCTTAGATATGAATCTACTGTATTAAAGCAATGTAACACTCACAAACTCGTGCTGTTCTACTGAATATCATACTCTTGCTCATGGAAGTGAAGCAAAATTCCACCTTTTAGCATGAACAGCCTCAGAGCTCAAATCCAAGATATATTAAAAATCCCACACCAGCTTCAAAGAAAGAAAACTAATGTTTTGTAATGGTCCAGTAAGATCCCAGATCTGTACCGTATTAAAACCCAGTGGCATGACTTGAAGAGGGCTGTGCACAGAAGATCCCCTTGCTGTTTGACAGATCTGAAGCATTTTTGCAAGGAAAAGTGGAAAACATTTACCAAATCAAGATGTGCAAAATTAGTTTGCTCTTATCCCAAAAAACTGGGTGGTGCAGTACAAGCAAAGGGTGCTTTAAGAAAGCATGAGTTAGGGGGTGTACAGACTTTTTCAACCAGGTTAGTTTAAGTTTTTATCTTGTTTACGCTTTTCCAGACATTTAGCCAGGCTTTTTTTTTTTTTTATATATTGTTGACTCTGGCTCTCACATGTTTCTGACTTCACAGAAATCTAGTGTATTGGGTAACACAATACAAAAACATTCTCTGTAATATAAAGTAAAAGTTAAATGCTCATTGAGGCCTGTGATTAACATGTATTTGTAAGTAAATAATGACTTTTTAAGGATTCACAGAAATTCTGGAAGTTCATATGATGGTGTAAGAAGGGATGTGGATGAGAGGAAGGGGGAGGATGATGAGGATGAGTGCTTACCTGCAGCATTGACTCGATGGAAACCTTTTGGCATGTTGTCCTTCGCCAAACCTGAGCCACCCACACGTTGCCTTTCTCTGAACAAACACATAACCCAGAACTTCAACAACTTTTTTTTGGAGAGAGAGAGAAGGTTATATTATTTACTGCCTCACAGCCCGCGAACATCATCTGAACATACTATATGTCTCGCATGATAAAGCCAGCACACACACACACCTCTATCTTTCCAAATGGATCCTGAGATATCATTAGATCAGTACCACAGCCAGAGAGCAGCATCTTGTCAAGCCAAAGTGGAGGCCTGGGCAGCAAAGTGTGTAATTCCTTTTAGAGGTCCATAACTACAGCCCACACCAGGACACTCTCTGGTGCCTCTTATCCAAAGGGACAGAGCTGAAGTCCTGAGCAGTCTATAAGAAAGCTGGCTAAATGGGCTTGTGAGTGCTCCTCCACTGTGGGCTGGATTGGGGCAGATTGGTTGGAGAGAGCGTCTGTGTGTTCCTGTCTGACTCACTGCTGGGAGACACTGTGACGCGAGAGGACTCTCGTGCCGAGGAGGATGAGGAAATGAGAATCTTAAGTGGAGCGAGGTTCTAAATGCAGCGAGCTGGAGAAAAGCACTTGCAGTTCAGACTGTTACAATGCAGCTCCTTTCCATATTAATGCAGTTGGAGTGGCAAAACAAACAGGTTTATGGCCACTAATATGAAACTCAATTATGTCATCAAAAAAAGTACAGTGAATTTTTTTTTTTTTTTAACAACATGATCCTGACATGACAGTGAGACAGAATGTATTAATGTAATCGATCAGAACTTTTTCTAATTTTACTCAAAACATTTTAAACTGTTGCATGTGGACGTCCAAATCCAGAGACTAAGGTCATTAGAGTGTTATTTTTTTTCTGGAGCAATCATAAAACTATGAGTGTCTATGTCTTGCTTGTCTGTGTATGTTTCTTCTTATTAAAAGCTCTGTCTGAACCTCCAGGCAGAGGCAGCTAGAGTTTCAAAAAGGGAGTTTTGTCTTTTGTTAGCACACACCGCTGTTTGAGTGGAAGAGTTGATTAATTGCAGGTGATGTTTATTTTATTTAAAAAAAACTTGGCAATAATTCTGGCAGGCACTTTATGCAAGTGTAAACTGTACAAAAGTCAGTATAAAGTCATCTGAATAATTCCTTATTAAAGAAGGCTGATGTTGACGTGGATGTTGGTTTCACTGAAGGAAACATGCTGGTGTGTCAAGACTCCATAGTAATAGTGACAGCAAAACTACTGTGGATAAATAAACACAAACAGATCTAATACTTTTATCATACTTTTTTTTAACATTACTTTCTTGTTACTTTGATTCAGCACTGTTTACACTCACAGGCCACTGTTCAAATGCTAATTAACGAACATATCTCATCAGACAATCAGTGACTTTGAGTGTGGCATTGCTGTAGGCTGAGCAGAATATTTATGAAACTAGTAATCTTCTGAATTGTTTTGCACATAACCATCTCTATGGTTTACAGAGAATTGACTGAAAAAGAAAATATCCAGTGATCGTCAGTTCTCTGGGCAAAAATGCCTTGTTGAAGCCAGAGGTCAGAGGAAAATAGCCAGACTGGTCCGTGCTGATCGAAAGACAACATTAACTCAAATAACATCATGTTACAGCTGAGGTAATCCGAAGAGAATCTCTGAACACACTGCACATCAAACCTTGAAGCAGATGGGCTACTGCTTCACACCGGGTGCCAATCATGTCAGTGGAGAACAGGAAACTGAGGCTACAGTTCACAGGGGATCACCACAATCGGACAAAACGCTGTATTAGTGGCGAGTTTCATTTTTATGATATACATATAATACAGAAAACGTGTGCCAAAGAAGCTACTTCTGAAGTTTATTCAACATGGAAGTGACCAATCTTGCTTCTTTAAAGTTGCCAATTTCAGATGTTTTTGAGAGATAATTTAAAAAAAATATATATAATTTTTCTGTTTCACTTCAAACAATAATAATTTAAAAATGCTATTCATTCATATTTCTTTGAGTATTTATACTAAAATTGGTGTAAGCTTCTAAAAGCATATGACCTGTAAAAAAAGTGTTGCTTAAATTGGTTTTTGGAAAACGTGTAAAACACAAAAAAATCTGTAGTGTCCGTAATCATGCCAAATACCTTCATGGTGCAATATCTTAACAATTTATCGTCTTAGAATATTACACTTTTTCAGGTTAATGTCTTTTTGTGTGAAATCCAAATTTACCAAGTTTCATCTGCATGGTAATTAAGATCACTGATGCTTTTATGTCAATATAAACCAAAATCTCTAAGGAATGTTTCCTCCACCTTATTGAATCTATGCCACAAAGAATGCCAAAATGGGGTCTAACACAGTTCTAGTGAGGTATACCTAATAAAGTGGCCAGCGAGTGTATTTTTATTTTATATATATATATATATATATATATATATATATATAGAGAGAGAGAGAGAGAGAGAGAGAGATTTTTTTTCTTTAAAGGAAAAAAGTGCACTCTCAGTTCTGCAAGACAAACATTTCCTGCTAGAGTGCCAGAATAACCACCTAGAAGGAAATCCCTTTTTTTAACCACATTTTCTTGCAATTTAGTTGCCAATTTCCACCCATTAGCTAGTTCTCCTCCATCACACTGCACCAAAAATACTAGTTTATTGGCCCTGTCTGTGTTTTGTTCACATATAACAGCGTGATTCTTATTCACAAGCCGAGCCCTGATCAGAACGTGAGGAGCCCATCTCTCTCCATTAGCCATCTTAACCCTGACTAATATCCCATGATGAGGGACAATGGCTCCATTACAGCCACCTCACCCACGCGCACACACACACGCACACACACACACCCACTCCTACATGATCTGCCTTCACTGGGCCTGAGATGTACGTGAGCTGTGCTAATAGAGCCTATGATAGGTTTTATCATTAGGACTATACCGTAATAATGCTTCAGAGAAGACTGAAAGGACTGAGGAACAATGCAGGGTGCAACTTATCTGAACATAATTAAGGGTAACATTATTTGATGACAGACGCAGGGAGCACCACGCTGGCATTTCTGAGGACAGTATCTCACAAAGTAAAGACTGTATTTAGCTAACAAATGCCATGAATGCCGCTTGTGCTCTGAGTCAAGCCCTGTGTATACTGTAGATGAATTTCATTTTGGATGGTAGAATTATTTTTAGAGGCATCATTTAATAAAACTCTTCACAATGTTCCTCTTTTATGCCAACTCAAATGACTTCCATGGCAGCCATCAAATCTAGAAGCGAAAGAGCAGAGGTTTGAAGATTATTTTTGAAAAACGATCCAAATTAAATATTCCAAGAATAACTGTTTCACTAGCGTTTCCATTGGCCTACTGAAGTTTCCACTGAACTATTATACTAATACTAATAAAACATAATTTGAGCTGCTACACATTCTGCTAAAACCAATATATATATATATATATATATACATACATACACCTGTATATGGTTCAGACATTTCATGTCTGGATTTAATGAATTTAAGAATTTAATGATGGATGAAAGGTATATACTTAACACCAGAAGTTCAGAACTTTCCCCTGTTGATATTTTTAACCTTTTCGTTAGCAAAGAGAAATGATTCATTTTTCAACCTGGTGGAAATCTGATTAGGGTCTTTAAACATTTTCTTAAGAGATTTTCTGAACCAGCACAGTCTATCCGTAAGCGGCGTCTAGCCTGCTTCTCTCTCATTTTTTACCATGGAATAAAAGGAGTACTTCCAGGAGAATTGATACAGCAACTGATTGGAATAACATGTACAACACTTGCTGGGAAATTGTACCTTTCTCTTTGAACAGGAGTGAACACATTACCCGAAAAGATGACTTTTTGAATAGAGCTGTGAATCAGGAGTAGACTCTCGATTCGATTCAGTAGCAGTAACGTTTACTGTCAAGCAGCCATATTTCTTAGAGGTTTGAAAGCAGTAAAAAAATAATAAACACCTTAATGCTGTTGAACTAAAGTCACATACAGTACCATGCAGAACCTATAAACTAAAAAGAAGAATCAGCCATACTCTCACAAAACAAAAGTATCGGGGAAGACGGAAGCAGATTTTATTTTCTGCAGTGGGATTTTTGAAGAAATTTTAGTAAAGAATTTGGTTTTTTTTCGAACGCAAATGTAGATTTGCAAGTTTACCTGAATAATAATAATAATAATAATAATGAAAAAAAACAAAAACAAGAATCAATTCTAAATCGAAAACTGCTCCAACAAGTTAATTAATTCAATTGACCGACAAAGGATCAGTTAAACTACATAACTGGTTAAATCGTACAGCTCTACTTAGCGAAGCAATGACTCATATTTGCTCACAGATACACACTGAGAATACACAGAAGAATGGTATGTAAATGTAAATTGCACCAAGTACTGTACACACCCTGCTTGAAAAGGCTTCTATGGCAAATGTGAATGAGCGCATTTTGCGAAATTTGGTTACAACTTCAATGTTCAAATGATGCAAACACTGACCATTACCAGCAAAGTTGTGCTGATAATGTCACGATTTTTAAAGGTAAAAAAAAACTTTCTTCTCATTGATCTTTAAATGTGTGTGTGTGTGTGTGTGTGGGGGGGGGGCATGCTTGCGTGCACGTGTCACTCACCCTGAACTCTGACTGTCTGAGGTTAGTGCGATGGTTTTCTCAAACTGGTGCTTGGAGGAATGCCTCGGTTCGCACCCACACAACTGCCCCAGGGCCTTCAGGTAGGAGATGACCTGCAAACCCAAGCACTCTACTTTAATATCCCCTCACACTTCCTCCGTATCTCTGGAGATATCCTAAAATTACGCTCAGCTTCAGCAGTCTAAACGAGGTTGTTGTTTTTTTTTTCTCCCCAGCCTTATTCTTATTATATACTTTATCATAATACAGATTAGATCAAATCCTAATCTGCTATAAGAGAAGTTGCTTAGAAATCACAGGATTACATTTAATCTAATACATTACTGGTTCTATAAATAACATTTATACACACACAGAGACCTTTAGGCCAGACATTTAATTTTAAAAAATTTAAATAAAATAAAAAAAATTATCACTCAAAACTGTATACAGAATGTAATGAAACCTTTACAGTACTTGGATATCTGACTGAAGTTTAACCTGCACCATAAGTGAAATCAATATGTTAAGTAAAAGCGATGTTATGAACAGTCATGTGCCAGATTTAATCATCTACTTTAAAATAAACTACTAATAATCTACTTGCTCAATGTAAACAAAACACCTGCACCAACAGATATTTTTAAGCTGAATAATGTTAAAAGCTAAACTGAATATTTTACTGGGATTTGTTAATATTTTCATATTAGAAGTGAATTGTGAAAAGTGAAACACGCTGGAGTCGTTTTAAGACAAAAAGTAATCTTTATCCAATCAATTTTTTCGATTTCCTATCTGGGGGAGTGTATTTGGCTGACGACAAAAGAAGTCCAACTAAGCGTAAAATAGGCACAAGATACTCAACCTTAAAAAAATTTATTTATTTGTATTAATAAGTGAGACAGCGAGTTCTATTGTATAGAAAGACGAGCAGACGTGCATGTGGGCTTCAACCTAAAATAATAATATCACCGATTACATTGGAGCTGATCAGCCTATTTTTAGTTTTAACATTTTAACTATTTCTACAAACTGTTTTCTTGTCAACAACAAGTACTTGTAATAGCGTTGAATACGATAACAAACTTATTTCATTATAGAGATTTCCACAATGTAAAAGTTACAATAAGCAAAATAAAAAGGTTTTGAAAAAAGAAAATATTTTGAGACTTCGTAGTCAGTAAGGAGTAATATTAGATTTAAAGTTTGAGTAAGTTTTCACTTTTTTTTTTTTTTTTTTTTTTAAACAGCACAGGGAAATGTGTTGGATGTGTTACTATGTGGAAAAAATAGAATATAGATGAAAAACTGGAAGAGCAAGACCTAAATATCTTAGCATAGTCTTACAATCTTGTGAAGGGAGAGCGGCTCTGACCCGACGACCAGGCCGTTCCGAGTGCAGATGTTTCTGTAGATTGCATCAGCAGTGAGCATCCTGAGCCGGTGAGATGGGAGGGCAGGAACCAGCACCCTCAGGGTGTCTGGATGCAGGTCTAAGAGAGGATTGGAGGTGAGGAAAAAAAAAAAAAAAGAAAGTAGCTGTTAATAATACTACATTCTGAAAAACACAGAAAAAAACTCAATAACAAATTTGTTGACATTCAAATCAATACTTGGGTAAGTCTGACTATAAACAGGTTCTCACTGCCTTTATAAGCATTACATAAACATGGAGTTAAATTTATATATTTTTTTTAAAGCCTGCTTTAGCATTCTGGTGCTTACACATAACACGGCCCTGCTACAGCTGCGAAAGATTAAATATGGAGGTCCACGAATGACCGCATCACGATTTGAAAATCCGAAAGTGGAAACTGGACTTTGCGGCCATTTTGCCCATTTGTTACATTACATGTGCTATTCAGTTGAGAATGAATGACATGCAGAAGAAGCCAACAAAGCTAAGTGACCTTGGCTAACAAGGAAGCCAAGTAATATGTTTTAAGAAACTTAAAATATCTGATAACTTTTACACCGTTTCTTCTTTTAGTGACACAAATGACAAATGATTTAAATCTGATTAACAATTTTGCTTGCTGCTGTAATTTTTTTCTTCATTTCTATAACTTGCATACAGACTATATGGAACAACATTGCTGTTTCTACTGCCATGGCTCAATAATGGTCAAAAGTAAAGCTGAGAACGTTTTTTTTTCCTTTTTCTTTGCCTGTAAACGTTTTACACAGCTATTTTAAAATTACTTTGCTAACAAATACAATTTCTTTTTAACATAATCTCCTTGCTTTTCAATCCACTTGGTCCCTGATGGAGCAAGATCAGGACTATAGGGAGGATGCTTTAACACTTCAAAAGAAGTTTTTACAGAGTGTCGACAGTGTGGGCAGAAGTGTGCGGACGTTTATTGTCATGCGAGATCACAACGTCCTTGAATAGCGTTTAATCCAAAGTTTAGGCTTCAGTACTTCAACAAGCGTCTCACTGTAACGAGCACTGTTGATTGTTGAACCTTTTTCCTGATCATGCTCCAGTACTGGGCCTTGAGGATACCAGAAAACTGTCAGAATCAATTTTCCAGCTGATGGTTGACTTTTGTACTTTTTATTTGTCGGTATTTCCGTTCCGTACTCTCCCGTTTACCCTCAGGCTCGTAGTGATGAATCAATAGCTCATCAGTAATGATTCTCTTCAAGAAACTTTCACTTTCATTAGAGTAATGGTCCAAAATGTTTGCAGATATCCAAATGCTTGTGCGTGGGGCACCCATTTTCCCTCGCACAGCAGTTACAAACGAACTGATGCAACATGTTTACACCTGCACAGCAGTGACTGGGGTGTCAGTAATCTTGAACGGAAACCGCTGATAAGACGGTGCGGTTTTAATATAACCGGAGTGCGGATCATTTTTGACTCACCCTCGTAACATGCCCTGTCTTTTAGGGTCTACTCCTTACAGTACATAGTGATTTTCTCCTGATATGTGTATCAGATTCTATGGCACAGTGTTAATCTTTTCTTAAGTTTTATTCAGCTTCATTTGTATATTATATTTATTTGAATTACAGTAAAAGACATCGCCACACAAGTGACTCATGGCCTATAAAAGTTAAAGCTGTTAGCACGTGCTTTGCATCGAAGCGCACTTTTACATGTATGTGAACGCATTAAACCAGTTTAAAAATGATCTTAAATGTTTTCCTGGACCTGCATTCGAAACAATTGCTTGTTACCTTGGCACAGGATAGCCATGCATTCTGCAAGATCCTGAAAGCCTTTCTCTACCATCCGGCTGTTGAGCTGAGAGTGCTCCTGAGCCCAGTACTCCACCACTACAGACAGAATCTCCTGCAGCGTGGACAACACTTGCAGCCTCCATTGCTAACGCAACAACAGAGCACACAGGCTAATCAAGGACAGCTCGAAAATATCATTCGGATCATAAAAAAGTGTGCAATCAGCAAAAGAGAAGTCAACATACCGCATATTCACAAACAGCAATCATGAGCGGGAGATGATAATAATGAGCAAGATTTAATACCTGAGATGAGGGAACAGCCCAGAGTGTGATTTCCACCAGCAACTCCGCCAGCTGCTTCAGGGGTTTGGACTTCAGTGTCATCTTCTCCCACACGCCCCAGAACACGCTGTAGAGCACCGAGGCCCGTGAGCCTGGAGTCCGCCTACTACACACGGCACAACTCCGACTCAGAACCTCAGGGACAGCAACATTTTGCATTCTGCATAACATCTGTGCTTATATGGTTTATTTTAAATTAACTAATCCATTTCCTAAAATATATTTACTGTATATGTAACAGCATAAAAGTTTCAAAATCCACTTTCTGATTTCCCAAACCCTTTCTGGTTCTCTGATATCAGGAATGCTAGTTATAACTAGGACACATTTCACAAGGTCAAGCTAAAAGTGAGCGTAAAACACTAGTGTCATTACTGACCATACAAGCTGGTGCACTGGGTAAAAAAAATAAAATAAATAAATAAAGTGTTTGACTGATGGTTCTTAGTTTGTAACCTAGTAACCAGTGTAAGGATCTATCCATCTATACTTTTGTAATCTTTTTCTGGATAACAGCATCTCCAAAATGCCACGTGGTAAAAAATTACAAACTGCTTCTTTTAAAATTTTATTTATAAAAATTATCTGGCCGATTCAATATGCCTTAGAGTGACTGATCTGTTTTAGCGTCTTACGTTGAGGCGATGGCGTGCAGCTCCAACCGAAACAACCTGAGAATAAAAGCTTGCAAGTTGCCATGGAAATGGAGAAGCTCTGTTGAGGCGGGGTTAGGCAGTCGGTGACAGGTCTTTGTGCTCTCCAAGCAGAACCTTAAAAAAAAAAAAAAAATGTAAAAAGAAATCCTTCTGAGATTCATTTAGTTACCTTTCTGTTAGGATAAGGGCCAAACTAATCACCACTATTCAAATTAATAAACATAAAATCAAGAAATAACTAATCATACGCTCTGTATATGCAATTAAATAGACGGTAACGCAATTAAATCTCATCAGACGAGCACTACTTTTCAATGCACAAAAGTCAATAACCATTAAAATATAATTAAAATGTGCAGACCCACAGTTAACCAAAAATCCACGCTGACGGGTAATGAAAATGTGTTTTGCGTAAAAAAATTTTTTTTTAAATATAAAAAAAATATATTTATTTATTTTTTTATTCCGTACCTTAGAGATGTCTGTAGGAACTGCCACAGTCCTGTCTTACATTCTGGACACTGCAGGATCTGCAAGAAGTACTTGACGCTTGCCGGAAAGCTCCATGTAGGGTTATTACGCAGGATGTCGTTCAGAACAATGCAGAACATACTGAGAAAGTACGGCTCTGCTTCACCCTGCAGGAGAACATGTTCGTACAGTATGTCAGCTTTTACAGATACTGAACTGAGCGTTATATAAAACTAGGAATACCTCACATACATGGAGAAAAAACTTTATCCGAGTCAAAGCTGACTGACGCAGTTACTGACCAACATGATGATTTAAGTATTGGAATAATCAAGTACAAAACCCCTCTTGGTAACAATTTCTTATACAGTATCTTACAGATGGCTGATGCTTAGGAGCATCTGATTATTAATTACCTACAAGCTTCTGCTTCTATAAATAGATTCTATATATTCTGCTTCTATATATATATGTGCAATGTTATAGCATGTACATGTTTCACTAATAGAGCGCCAGTTAAAACTCAGCACAGACTTCAGTAAGGACCTATTTAGACCTAGAATTAACATCCGTCCTGGGTGACTGGATAGCAAGTGGATAGTGCTAAATGAGGGTATTACCAGAGTCAAATTCAATCACACAACCCACACTGGGAAGTGGTCTGGAATGCAGGTACATTCATAGTGTTAACAGCAATAAGTCGACTGAATTTAAAAAGCATGCAAATAAATCTCCAGATATGCTGCGGAAACACAAACTGTCCGGGCTAACCTCAGCACAGACGTACTGTTACCAGACGTTTGACAAATGACGATCCGGTTGATTTTGTAGTCAGCGGTCAATTTATTTATTGCTGCATCAGCGATAAGTAACTCTTGCTGTGGAGAGTCAACATTTCTGCATCATACTGTATATTTTCTTCCCCACAATGCTGATTGTATGATTGTTGAAATCAGCAGTGATTAAAGGACTCTGATCCCAAAGATGCACAGCCAAACAGCAGTACGAGTAAAGCTTTTAGCGTGTTGGAGACTTAGTCTGGAATTGACTAGTGTTTATGGTTCTGTTTTCACAGCCCTGAGTTGCTTTCAGAGCATAGCCAACCCCGCTACTGACGAAACATGACAACAGATCAAAACAGATCCTATGATAAGTCCCAACAAAGCAAATGTCTGTTATTAGACATTAAATAGACATATTTACTTATGATATGTGGAAAATAGTATGCTTAAATGACAGATATTTCTTTAAAGATTAAAATGTTCTTTTTCAAGGTGCTAGACAGGACGAAGTGTTCAACTTGAAACATTTGAATGTGGACTTTTTTTGCCTATGCAAATATTATGCAGGTGAAAGAGAAACCTATGCCTTAAAGGTCCCATATTTAAATCGGGTCTCATAAAGCCAAATGCTTCAGCTGAAATACCCATCTGAAGGCTTTCTATTATCCCCTTACACCTGCTTCATTTCACTCCTCAGCCAAACATGCTGTTTCAGTGTCTATGTAAATAAGCTACTGTTTAGCCACGCCCAAATAGAGAACAGCAGAAATGAACAACAATTCAGGGGAGGGCATCTTCTTATATGAGGTCACAATAGAGTCAAAACCTAATTAGACAGTTCAAACCTTGGCCAAAAAAAAGGTCCCTTTTAAGATGTTTAGAGATTTGTTTTTTGTTCCTTAAAGATTTCCATTGGTAGCCAGCATATTGTATATTATCACTCGAGAAACTTTATTTTACTCTTTGTTATATTTTGGGTGCGGAGTTGGCGTGTGTACATACATGGAGTGCATGCTGCATGCAGGCCTGGAGCAGTGAGGCTGGAGGAAGTACACCAGCATGCAGACAACCCTGCAACTCTTCAAGGGCCTGGGGGTAGAGCCCGCACTCCACCAGGCTCCGAACATTACTGAAATCCACCACTGTGGCCTGTGCAGAACAACAGAGAGAGAGAGAGAGAGAGAGAGAGGAGAGACAGGCAGGAAATGAGAGGGGACGGAGAACAGCAGGGTCAGCACGGCTATGTCAGTCACACAGGTTAAAGCAGTGCAGTAAAGCTCACACTGACCAGGAAGCCAAGAATAAGGACACTGGTGTTTCTTTAATGGACATGCCAATCACAAAGCCAACAATCAAAGCACCTTGTTTAAAATCAGGTGACCTGGATATAATGTATCCTTCACAAAAAGGAAGTGACTAATAGTGCCAGCAGTGACACTACGGAAATTGAATGACCCGAGTCTCCTGATGAGCCAAATGTTCATTCTGCCTCACAGCGAGACGCGCAGATGTTAATATGATTCCAGGGAATTTATTCACCTGTGTTGGAAAGACGGGGGTGTAGCAGCTATAAAACCCAGGGACTTTCAGCAGGTTTCGTTTCTGCGTCTGTAACAAGAGGTCATGGATTAATGGCAGAATTATAATTACCTTATGTGCTTTTACTTAAAAAAATAAAATAAAAAAAAAGGTTAACTATAATTGTGAGGGGAGTTCACGTCAAACCAGGACTTTTGATTGTGCAGGATAACAGAACGCAGTTATGAGAGTAAAAACTCCCTTTATTTCTCTATATAATCCCCTGCCACACTAATGTACAAGGTACAACGTTTTCTCAGTACAGCAGAATCATGACGAACTGCCTGCTTCACATCTGAAACGCCGGCAAATATGTGGAAATTGCTTTGGAGCGAGGTCAGGACAGTACAGGAGATCTAACATTACTTTCCAACAGAGTTATTCGGTTATCCAATCTGTAATTTGCAAGTGATGTTCATTAATGAAATGTGTACAGTACAGATGCTTCTCTTCTGCAACTCGAGAACAGTGATTTTTTTTTTTCAAGGATCAGGTGTTGAACCCGCCTCATTCTGGATCGTCATTTATGGATATACGGCCTTCTTTAAAACGTTTGCACCATTCAGATGTTTTACAGGCAATGTGCTCCCATTTCATCGCAAGTCCCGCTTTGCCTTGAGCACCCCTCGTAATTATTCTAAAACTACTTAAATGGATGTCTGGATCAGTGTTCACCTCCATTCTGGTGATGTAGTCTTTAAGTGTTTCCTCTAGCTTTAAAAGAAGGGAATAATCTGTAACATCCATTGGTTCATCCTGCACTGTTATAGAACTGCACTCAATGACCTCTGGTTGAACACAACTCGTCTGCTGGCTTCGTTTGTTCAAATTAATGGAACAGTCCAACTCTGCGCACACTGCCTGTAACAGAACAAGAAGACAGAGCTTAAAGTCAGGCCATCACATTTGGATCTAAAGCATCACTGATATTACATTTATGCATGAACAAACTGTCTAGACATGTCATTCAAATATGTCTATACAGCTTTATGTATTAACTGCAAAAATCTACAAGAGAAATTAAACATCAAATAATTGGAAACCGTCAAGGTAAAGTATTCTCCTTCCTGCCATTGCATCATTAATTATTGCTTTTTTATTTTACAGCCCAACCATTAGCCTTTTTATTTACTAATAAATGACAAACTGCACCCTTTATCCATTTACAGTTATGTATAACAGTGTGAAATGTTGTCTAGAGAATGAAGTTAGCACATCATTATAAACCTGTGATCTGAATGAGTTCAGTCAGAGCTTCTGAGCATCTTCTGACCAATCAGATTTGAGAGCTTGACGCTTAGTGCTGGGGTAATAAAGTAACTGATGTGTAAAGTAGAATTTACCCCAAAGAGATGTTCAGCAATGTAGCTGATGTTGAAATAATTTGCTGAAAGTTCCTGAGAGGTTTTGGATGCGCCTTTGGTTAGCACGTGTGTAATGGGTGGAGTGGCTGATTCGTCAGGGCAGAGCACAGCCTTTCCCGCTTTCAGAATTCTACAGACAAAAAGAACAACAACTCCTGATTGTACATACAGTAGCAGCAGCTAAAATCATTCTGATGCCATTTTAACATTAAACAAACATTTCCTGAGAGGATTTTTTTTTTCTTCCTGTTATTTCAGGTCCTCACCTTTCAAACATGGCTCTCCTAACATGGTCTTCAATCTCAAGATAAACAACCCAATCCTATTAGTGGGGGAGGTGGGGTTGGGGGGGGGTAAAGATGTGACATTTTAGGACGTTACTTTAAAATAATTGTACTTGGATTGCTTCTCGTCTGGTTGGTAAATTATGCAACACTACAACGCTGACCTGAAAAGCTCCAGACTTGATGCCTCGGGCAACTTGCTCCCTCCATTTCTGAAGAGGGTTTGCAATCGCATGGGTCTTGGTGTTAGCAGTGAGGTTTAACTCATAGGAGGCTTCAGGTAGCCATGCCAAGTGTTTTACACTGTCCAGAACAAACTGGGGAGTCACAATCCATTTCCCTAAAACAAACAGCATAAGGTTACTCCACAGTGTTTTCTCAATGAAGAAGAAGGATTCAAGAAAGAATCCAGCATTTTAAACCTTAAATTGAAAACCTGTTAAATTTAAACTTCAAATGAATTATGCCAGAAAGTGTTTAAATATACATTATATTAATGCATTTGCTCCGGGCTTTACAGTAACATCATACACGTCTACAGATTTAAAAAAAATCTGTTTATCTGTTCATCTGAACTGGTGAAATGTGTTATTTGGCATTACTGGAAGGAGTCTCCAGTATCAGGGCTGCGGTGCTCATTTTCCATAAAACAATGGAAAGTTTTCAATACAAAAGGGCATATCATGTTTCAGGAAAGAGACAGATTAAACATATACTACAAAGGGTTCAATTAACAATTAACAATGGACAGATCATTTTTTTTCACGGTTTGCAAATGGATAGTAAAATACTCCAGGATGTGCGTGTTGGCAAGAGAAGTATCATGCCAGGGCTCCACCCAGTCTTTGATCATTTTCCAGTAACACACTGGCATGTTTTATTCCTTACTTTCCAACACCACTGGAATACGGTACTGTAAAAGCTATTTCCAGCTATTAGGCTATTTCATTTATACTTATCGTTTTTTACCGCACCCACATGGAATCAAGCGCATTTATGTTGATTACGTTAATAACTCATAAGCACAAACTCTTTCTTTTTATTATTATGCATTTTTAGGGACTATTCTACAAACATATGCTCGTCACTCTTTTTTTCCATTTAAATGTTGACTGGCAGAATAAAAACAACTGCCCTTTGATTTGAGCAGATTCTGAGGTATAGTTATAGAATAGTTATAGAATAGTTATTAGAAAGGAATAGGAATAGTTATAGAAATTCCAGTTCATAGTAAGCACAATTACACGATATTGTCAGATGCACCGGACCACAGGGTCCGCTGTGATATGGCCCCTCTGGAGCAGATTACCATTAGGGCCTTGCTCAAGGGCCCAACAAGGGCAACTTGGTGAAACTGGGGTTTGGTCTACCGGCCTTCCGATCAGTAACTCTGGCCATTAAATCCACTGATCTACCACTGCTCTAGAAACATTGCTCAATTACATTCATTCTGTAATAAAGTTCTACAAAATGAATGACAAGATTTTTCTTAAACCTTTATTACTGTAATAAGAATAGAATCACCACACCCCTCGTTACTTACCCCCAGCACAAGCTGCAAGGAACTTCTCACTCGCTGAAGGCTTAGTGATGATGAGATGAGTCATTGCCTCGTTGTAAATCTGCAGCATAAAGGACTTTACTTTTAAAACACTCACAGTCAGTCATCCTACTACACTAGTTCCATTCCCACGCCCCCACTAAAATATAATATATATAAATAAATTAATTAAAATTAAAAGCATCTTATCATGCATAAACGTTGCTCAACATAAAACGATGCCTATAGTGTGTTCGCAAGTCTGTGCTTTATGGCTCAGGGTTGGGCTAAAGAAGAAGGAAAAAAAAAAAGATATTAGGATAATTGAATGCCATTATAAGTAGCCCCAAAGTTGTGTACTCTCTCATGACTCACGTATTTAGCTAAGATTAGCGTTAACGGATGATCCATGGCATGTCCAAACCACAGGCATTTTCTTGTACTGCTTTTAAGTATTAATTCTTTCAGACTAGTGAATCTCTATAGCTCTAGATATGTTTTTGAATCCTGCTTTCTCCACTACCCGAGTCCCCTGATTGAGCTGGTGCTCCAGCCTGCCAAAGCCGTTGCTGTTTAATGCCAGAGTATAAGCACGTCTGTTTTAAGATAACAAGGAAGATACCTTTTTTCATTATTTAAAGAAGGGAGGATTTGTTTATGTTCATTTCATTTTCCAGAGTAAAAGCTGCATTTTCTGAGGAGTTGTGTACGTGACTGATGACTTAGTGGTTAGCACTGTCGCGTTGGGCCTCCAGGGTCTGGGTTCTGTGTGGATGGAGTTTGCATGCTCTCCCCGTGCTTGGTGAGTTTTATTTGGATAATTTATCAAGCATTTTTCATGTAACACAGGAGTGTTGAGAGAGATGGTGAACTCTGTGGATTGAGAAATGTCCCCGCTGCCATTAGAAAACCTTTCCACATCTCTGTTGCACTCTACTACGGACGCTTGCTTCGCCTGCTATAAGAGGAGTGAAACATTTTGATATTATGATCTCGATTTAATACACCTGTTCACCCACTTACTCATTGTCGTCTATACCTAAAAAGGGGGAGGGGGGGCATGCCCACACATCGCCAGGTATTTTTAAAAACGGAGATTAGCAAATGCAGTTTTGGTTGTTGAAAGCTGAGCTTTCGGACAACTCCGTCCAAAGTAAAGATTTTCCAAAACTCCGTTTTCAGTGTTGTTGTGTGGACAGGGGAAACAGAGATTTTGGCTTGTTGTAACGTCACCCTGTGTGCCGATGATGTCATTGTCTGTGCGCTAGTCTCCTTGATTTTACGTCGGCTTTGTTTATGAGGATATTTATGCAATAGTGGACTTATTGCTTTCTGGACTTTTTACATGCGTGTACATACAGGCGCAATTACTCACACCCAATTTGGGAACGCCTAATCTGCATGTCTTAGGACTGTGGGTGGAAATGCAAACTCCATGCACACAGACCCTGAGGCAGGAATCAAACCCGGACCCGACAGTGATGACCACTGCGCACTAACCACTGTCTCTCTGTGTGTGTGTGTGTGTGTGTGTGTGTGTGTGTGTACACCTACAGATCCTCCTATGTATTGACCCTGGAGCTGTCTGATGCCCTGGATCAGCTCTGCTTTCTGCTGAAGATCCCTCAGGCCTGACATCTGAAACACAAACTTATTTCCCAGCATCCTGACCCACACTGAACCTGACAAACAACAAACATTCATTAATAGCTTTTACTTCTGAGAAAAAGAAAGTACACATTAAAGTGAAAGTAGGTCATGCAAACCACACAAAAAAAAATCTTTAACATTTTTTTTTAATGAAATTAAGTTCTGTGTGCTGTCACTGAAATGATCTGGTGTTCTGTTTCTGGAGAAAACAATGAAGCACACCTGCGAGGATGAAGCTGTAACTCCCAGGCTGCTGAGACTCTGCAGTAACCTGTTCCAGAGTCACTCACCGCGCCAAAACTCCAACCACAGCAGCTCGTCCATTTACACGCTACAGTTTATACTCACAATGTTTATTTCCTACAATCGACTGTTTTGATATTTGCATTAGTGACTACAAAAGTAAAAAAAATAAAATAAAAAAACATACTAAACATCTAACAACACTAACCCTAAAGAAGTGTTTGCCTCCATATGAAAACACCCGCGACACAGACCGCCTTGTTGCCCGGTCAGGAGGTAGGGACGCCATATTACACTCACAAATATACATCAAAAATCTTATTTAAACACATTATTATTATAAAAATACAATTAAAGTATATGAAAACAAACATTCTACAAAGTTTAAAAAACCCATGTCGAGCACATTTACGAAACATTGTAATCACAGGACACACGGCTCCCCCTACATTCTGTGTGATTTGGACTGTTCCACGAGGCGGAAGTATAATTTACGTTCAATGTCAAACCGCGTCCAGGAGCCTACTCTTGCTCCCTTTGTAACGTACAAAACACTGACTGTATAGTGCACTAGGAGTTGTAGAAAGGGTAATTTGGAATGGAGTTGTAGTTACTTCCTGCTGGTTGTCAGAGACGCTTTGAACGAGTTGTTGTCAGGCTGTTTATAAACAGGACGCGCTGCAGAGGGACAGGGTTTGTCCCAGGTTCTGTTGTATATCGAGTTATTTCGCAATATTAGAGACTTTCTTTAGTTACCGGTACAAATTGAAGTCGGTTTGCGTGTTGTGCATGATAACCTAGCATGGGGAAGCCGTGTAATGTTTTCAGAGACACTAAACCTTGCGTTTCAAAGTAACCAAGCAGTGAGTCAGTCCACTGGTACCAGTTATTCAGACGAGACGTATTCCAGTGTGACCAGTACAGCACAAGCATCCTGATCCATTAGCTTGGGCATATTCCCAATCTGCACTCTGAAATGAAAAGAAAGCCAAGGATAAGGATTATAAACCTCCTCCTGGATTAACTGGTCCATAAGGTAGGCCTTTATAGTACAAATGTTTAAGATGTCTTAAGGTTAAAAGTCAAGACACTACAAAAAAAAAAAAAAATTCACATCAATCATTCTTAAAATGCTCTGATGATACTGTATGCATAGGTGATACTTTAAGCTCCGCCCATTTGACACATGTCTGGTTATTGTTTATTTATTTAACACATCCCAGACCAAGTTTCAGATGGGGGAAAAAAAATAAAATAATAATAATTATAATAATGTAGGGTCCTGTGTTTTGCATGAAAATAGAAAGGAGCAAGTAAGTTAGCAGAAGAACTCATATTCTCCAGCACGCTCAGTTCTTTGGACAATACTGTGGAAAAAGTTTTGGGAAAATGGAAAAATGCCATAAGCAAAGATACCTTTAAAGACGTTCCTACATAAAGTAAACTTCTATAAAGAGCACTAAAGAGTAATAAAACGAACACAGTCAATATTTACGAGGGACCTGGAGCCTATCACAGGAGACTTTGGGCATGAGGCAGGGGTGCCAATCCATCTCAGGACATACACACACTCACGCGCTCAATCACACACTACGGGCAATTTGGGAACGCCAATTAGTCTAATTTGCATGTCTTTGCATTGTGGGAGGAATCCGGATCACCCAGAGGAAACCCATCAAGCACGGGGAGAACATGCAAACTCCATGAACAAAGAACCTGAGGAGGAGATTCGAACCCGCACCCTGGAGGTGCAAGGCCATGGTGCTAACCACTAAGCTGTGTGAAAACTCTTTGTTTGAAAATAATCCGTAGTGTTAGATACAGGCTTGTGCCGTTTAATCAGTAAAACAGCTGGATATTTTAATAAGCAGGCTAGAGAATATACATGAGTTCTTCTGAAAACTTTGTCACATTTACTTCTTTCTATTTCCATGCCAAACCCAGAGCCTACATTAGTTGTTTGTTTGTTTGTTTGTTTGTTTGGTTGTACAGTATATTACTTTCTTTTTTGTAATGTTATTTATTTATTACTCTTTAAGGTACTGTATGTTTGGAAATAGTGAATGGTTTTGTACACAATAATGCAGATATGATAAACGTATGTAACAACACTTGTACTGCAGATAATATTGTATCTTAAGGTTGCACAGTACTGTATAATGTATATATGGACCAACATGTTTCCTGCCGTAGTTCAAGTAAAGTGTCAGTTCTAAACATTGTCAACATTATCAAACAGCAATGTTAAAAAGCTCAGTGTATTTTAAAAGTTTTCTGTTTTTTTTTTATGGACTCAGAAGCAAATCTAAATTTATGTAATCGGAGCCAAATTCCACAAGCAAAAATGCATTTCAAAGTTCAGCTGAGAATCGTATGAAGCTTCTGCAGTCACACTCAGCTAAATCCTGTTGATATTTTAAGTTACAGCGTATGGGATGATCATCGCTTCTAGTCGATTATCAGTGGATTTCCTGTGCATTTGAAGCAATCAATTATGTAAAGAATGCCAATCAATTTAAATTTTTTAAAGTTTCCTTCAACACAACATTTGTGTCACAGAAGTTGCATGTTTTCGTGTAATTGAAACACGTATGTGTATAATGGTGATAACTGTAGCGATAACTGCGAAGCAGCCAGGAACTCAGTGTTTGGCTAACCAGAACTAGCTATATGGCTAACTGGGAAAGAAAAGAGTTAAATGTGTACTAAGTACACTGTAACTTTGAATGATATCAACGGTTTAGTTCTATGGTTCTGCAGAAGCTTCATATGAGACTCAGCTCCGATTACTTTGTGCACGCCTTCCAGGTGACAAACTTGCAGGTGTGCAGAACAAGAAAATTTATAAAGACTAAGACCAGTAATGTACTTATATGCAGGTCAATTTTAATTTAAGACAGAAAAAATGTAATCTTTAAGGGTCAGTGGTTAAGATCAGGAGTCAGAGGTAGCTCAAATCTCACGACCACCACGTTGTGCCTGTTAGGCCCTTGAGCAAGGCGCTTAACCCTCAACTGCTCAGATGTCTAATGAGATTAAATTAAAAAAAATCCAAAATAAATAAATAAGATGTATTCTGTAAATACACAAAAGTTTTAAGGAAAAAAAAAGGCAAAACAAATATAGTAATAACGATGATGATGATGATGATGATGATGAAGAAGAAAATAGAAAATGACAGGTACAAATAAGACTCTCACCTCAAATGAATAATTTTGTATTTAAAAAAAAAAAAAAGGCAACTTTGTCTTTTCGCCTGGTCACTTTTAATCGAAGATGTCGTCAAGGCTTTTAAAATGCCGGCACGCTTACTCAGCTGCTAAATATTTCACACCTTCTCCACTTTTTGAGCTTGGGTAGAGGGATGCTAGTTTCTCGTTAAGTGCTGAGAGAATCCGTCTGCCCCATGTCTCTCCTCTCACATCCACACACACACATGCAGAGCTCCAGCTCAGGTTCTCCCTCTCTCTCTCTCTCTCTTTCTCTCCTGTGGCAGTTCTCTGAGCGACTCTGGGAATTCACAACGTCTGAGTTGGAAACAGCTAACAAGACAAAGAAGATGGAGGGAGCATCTGCCTAATTAGGCCCTGTGTGGTGACAAGCTGAACCTGACACTTTTCCCACAACTCTCATGTGGATCACACGGCGGCGGTGATGCGCATCCCGTTGTAACGTGCAGGCACGCGCTCAGTCCCAGTGTAATTACTCTGTAGTTCCTAACGCTGGGCCATGAAACCCTTCCGAGATCCTGAAGCCGCTCCGTCTTCCCAGCAGACACGGGGAAGACGAGCTCGAGGCTGGGATGGAGTTCGGGAAAAAATAATAAAGCGCAAGCTTAACTGCTGAATCTGTCAAGTGAGGGAAATTATATTTGTCCAGCTGGGCAGCCTCTCTCTTTGTGCGAGCTAAATTAATGTTGAGATTTCTGTCTGTGTGTAGAGGAAAGAGTGAAGTGTCAGGGATGTAGCGCGGGCTGTTTGGAGTTTGACAGGGATTATTAAAATCAGCCCAGATGAAGGGGAAAGCAGTGGCAGCAAAGCCAAATTGACACTGACACTCTCTATTATACTCACTTGGCTTGTGATGATGCCCTTGATACTACCCCCCCCCCCCCCCCCCCCCACACACACACACACACACACACTTCCTCTTCAAGCCTCCAAACGCTTGTTTTGCGCTTTGCTTCCCTTTGCGTTTCGAGGAGCGTGTCGTGCATGGAGAGCTGATAGATTGTTTATTTAAAGTGAGCACGAGCAGCATGCTGTCAGTCGATCCTCTGCTGTCTTCAACGCGCGTTTATTAGCGTCGACCCCTCTTGGAAATTGAAGCGCACTCGTTCCTGGCTGAGAGAGATTGCGAACTGTGGCTTGAGCCATCTTATACCGTAAGAGCTGATAACCTGCAGCCCCGGTCCGGACGAGACTGATTTACGGCAGCTGCGTCTCGTCAGAGCAGAATCAGATCATCGCGTATGATCACAAGTCATCGCGCGGGCACCGAGGACATGTTCAATCAGCGTTCAGAGTACTGTACGTAAGCAGGCGTGATTACAGTGAATAGGTTTTCCTCTCAATGTCTGGATAGGAGATTCGTCAATGACATCATTGTGGAAGAAGTGAATGCGCTTAGGAGTGCAGCTATTCATACGGAGGGCCACACGTTTTCTCCCCTTACTGTAAAAGCATTACTGACGCAAAGGTTTTAAAAGAAATCGATGTTCCCTAACGTCTGCTACTTACTTAAACATCCTGAATTGTATTCAGGGTCACGGAGTGGGGGGGCCTGTCCCAGGAGCCTATCCCAGGAGCCTATCCCTTAAGGCATAAGGCGGGGTACATCCTGGACAGGGTGCCAATCAATCACAGGGCACACACACTCATTCACACACTACGGGCAATTTGGGAACGCCAATTAGCCTAATATGCAGGTCTTTGGACTGGGGGAGGAAACCGGAGTACCCGGACAAAACCCCTAAGCACAGGGAGAACATGCAAACTCCATGCACACAGAGAAATGGGAATCGAACCCAAATGGAGGTGGAGGTGTAAGGCGACAGTGGTAACGACTACACCACCTTGGTGCCCTGCACAAGGTTCTGATCAAATAAAAATGAACCCCTAACTAGACTTTAGACCAAGGACTAATGATATAGTGCTGGGGTGTAACGGTGCACAAAAGTCACAGTTCTGTATGTAAAAAAAAAAGTTTATTGCGAATTTAGCTTGTAAACATGAACAAGTGGCCAACACATAAGCCATGCACAAAAATAAACGCAATATATGCGCATACCTTTCTTTCCTTAAAAAAAAAAATGGAAAAAAATTATGCCTAGGTGGTAATTTGGTAATTTGTTTGTCTGGAGCAAATTGTGCAAACAATAAATCTTTCAAATAAGAGATATTTAAAAGATAACTCTTTAAATGATTTGCACTTGGTTTCCTACTAGTGATGGTACTTCACAAATTCTTTTGCACGACTCACTAAACTCCTCTTTCTTGACTGATTAAATGGAGAGCATGTCCTTCATGACTTAAAACGATTGAAAATGAACACGAGTCAATTCAGGGCTGTGTACTGACATCGAATCAACACGGCTGCATGCATCATCGGAAATGAGCAAAGTTATTTAAACTTCTTACCTTTACATGAGCGAGAGTGTCTATACAAGTACGTTATTAGCTTTAGATTAATCAACACAGACATAATCATTTGTTAAATCTAAAATACAGACTACAGAGTTCGCTGTTTTTGGAAAGAAAATATATAAATCTCCGTTATGTTTTCAAGTAGAATGTCTGAATTGTTGATGTAATTGTGAATTACTAGAAGAAGATTGTAAATGCACCGCGCCTCGGTGCATTTACTGGCCGAGCCCAACACACAGACACACACATTTATGATGTGTCTAAAGATCTCTGTTTATTATCAGCAAAGATTATTATTAACATGTAAGTCATAGAGAGACCCAGAGACAGACAGACTATAGGGAATAGATTTGCATTTTTCTGGTTGGACGAAAGTGTTCCAGCAGACACAAGCTGTTTGTATGTATATTTGTTTGGATACAGACTATAGAAAGTGTTACCACATAAGGAGTCAGGAAGCACAATAGGGCAGGGGGGGGGTTCTCATCGTATTTTAAAACCCTGCAATCACTCACCCGGGTTAGCTGCCTAGCATGCTGCTTACAAAACATAAACATGGCACGTCCAGTTTCCCACTTTGTCTGTCGATACATAATTCAGACCGGCGAATTAACCACATTAATGGACGAGTCACCCAGTACTAGTTAAAAATAGACTTGGAGCACAACGCACTCTAAACTCAATGTTCTGTACCAGATGGTACGGTGTGAATAAGCCCACCGTTACACCCCTAATCTGCTGTAATTGTTCAAAAGAAATCTAGCTATTGGTCTAAAACAGTCAGCGCCACTGATATAAGAAACCTAAATTCCACATTAGGCCGCTACTTTAGACAAATGCCTCTCGTTCAAGTCAACCCGGGACTTGGGATGCAATTTCTCGTGAATGAAGGAGACTTCAAGCATAGCGCCCTGATGAGACTCTTAGCCGCGGTCGAATATTTGAACGGAGCAAACGTTTTAAAGAAGGCCGTACGTCCAGGAATGATGATCCTAATAAACATTTACGAATAACAGAGGACACGCTGTACTTTTTATCCATACAGTATAAGGTTATGGTTGATGTTGTGGGACATCTGCAAAGCAGCTTAGTTTCCTGTTATCACTTACGCTATTGCAGCTACTTTATAAGCGGTTTCTCTGTCTCTCTTTTTAAGCAGCTTGTATTTTTTTGAAGACATCCTCATATGTTAAAAGTTATCTCAGCCATCAGTCTGACTGGTACAAAGCACCGACACTGGAGACTCCTTACAAATACTTCATCATATCAAGTATGTACATGCTTTAAAAAAAACACACACACACACACACACACACACACAAAATCTATATGGGGTTTACATCTATAAGGACTCGCTTTCCTTGAAATAAAAAAAAAAAAAACACATGGACATTCAAATAGCTAAGAGAATGCTTAAAACGTCTGTCCTAAGTACAAAGTCATCTCATCCTCAGCCAAACTTTCAAGAAGAATATTTCCCTTTATCCTACACCGGACCTTTCCCCCTAGGGCATGTGTACGCTTTTGTGGAGATTCTTTCTTTGAAAAAGGGATGCTTTAATGTGTTGGAGATGAAATATTTTCCTTCCCTTCTTTTCCGCAGGCAGAGGAATGGAGCGGCAGGGTGACTCTCCACATGACCATGCTTTCGTGGAGCTGCCGGTGCCGAGCATGCTGAGCGCATGGGGTGAGGCGGACCTCCAGGTCCTGATCCGCGAAACAGAGGAGAAGCTGAAACTCAACGCCTGCAGGTCAGTGGCCCGGGCGGTCACGTGTCTGCTTCGATCTTTGTGCTCGCTTAAAAGAAAACTTGAACTTTCCCTTTCAGTTCAGCGGCCTGAGGGTCTGGCTCTCCTTCTTTCACCTCGAGGTCCATGCGTGACACGGTACGCAGGTTCAAGTTGTCTTGTTCAATTCATACACATTTGCACATGCAGTCTGGAACACAGAGTTCCTGTCCTTGAGCAACTCTTCAGGAAAAAAAGAAAGAAAGAAAGAAGAAGAAGAAGAAGAAAAAAAAGCTTTTCACACAGAGCCTCTCAACACAGATCTCAAACTGAATATTGATTTGAACTTCAGCGTCTTTGCTCACAGTTTGCACAAACTGCAACGAATCTGTGCTTTTGTTTTCATTTGATTTGGAACTGTTTTACATCTGTTTGCTCAATGCACAGCCCAAGGGCTCACACACACACACACACACACACACACACACACACACACACACACACACACAGCACTGCGGATCTCTGCTGCGTGTCTTCAATGGGCTCTCTGTGTTTGAAAGAACCTCTTCTTGCTTTAGACTGCAGTCTGTGTTTGATGTAACCTGTTGCATCTACATCTGTCCTCATCCTAGAACACTTAAAAAACTATTAACATTGAGACTAGATGATTAATTGAGACTTGATGAAAAGCACGCCACTTCACCTGAAATCAATAAACTCAAACACATGCTTTGAATGTACTCCTGGATCCGTGCCTCTCGCTCCCTCATTCTCTCTCTCTCTCTCTCTCTCTCTCTCTCTTTTTCCACGGTCTGATAAAGAGCTCTCTCTATTAAACATGGATGCTTTGTTTTGAGTGAAGGACATATTGCAGAGAGCTTCCTAAATAAAGGATGTTTTTATTCTCCGGCTTTTCATGCATCATGCACTAGATGAATCTCATGTTCTGAGATAACTTTTGGAGGACATAGCTCTTTTGACCAGATAGGGCACACGCATATATATATATATATATATATATATATTTTTTTTTTTATTATAATTTTTTTTTATTGCACTTCCTCTGCATCTCTCACCGCCAAATCACGATAGCAGGCCTTGCCAATCTTGAAAAATCTTTCAGAGCCTCTTTATGCAGCTTCAGTGATTTAGATCCATATAAGTCACAGAGTGATGTACCTGAACAAAGCCCTCTTCTTACTTCTTTTTTTTCCTTCTTCTTCTTCTTCTTCTTCCCATTACCACCAAAGTCTCATCTCTCACACCCTCTGCTCCAAATGGACAAGTAATAATCAAAGATTCCACGTCTTGAAACGAAAACTCTTGGCCATGTAATTCAAGGACTATTACCCAAGACCGGGCAGCTTCTCAGCCTCTCTCAGCATTAAAGGGTTATTTTGTGTTCTCGGGGTTGAGAACTGAGACCATGACAAGACCCAGATAATGGAGATCCACTGAGGGGGAAAAAAAAAAGAAGACAGAGGTGGAAAGAGAGAGGAACTCTTTAAAGTGACACAAATCCATCGGGTTGGACGTGACAGCAGTTTCTCTGGGTGGACCATCGTGGTGGGTTATACACCTAACTAACCCCTTAAACAGAACAGGTACATCATGGAAGGTAGAGAAAAGAAGACATGAATGTGTTCCTGCCGAGCTCCAGCCTATTTATGGGTCAGTGTAGCCGGCCTGCTCCAGGATGTTTCGAGATTTACGCCATAATTGAAGGAGATTAAGATAGGCCGCCGAACAGCCCTAGCTCTCTCTCAAATTGAAACGCTGTTATCCATTAGGTTTCATCAACTCGGACGCCAAGCGAGGCCACCGGCAATGAGAGGGGCCGTAATGAAGTGTCAGCCAAGGAGACCGGGCGCCATGTTACACCTGCCCGGGAAACGACTCCCAATAGATACCCGGAGCACCGTGACATCTCTCGCAATCTCATATAAGTGTGTGTGTGCGTGTGTGTGTGCACGGACATGGTGTTTTATCCCGACAAATAAGCCGTGGTGCTTGGCGCTGGACGATACTAAGTACGCCAGATCTGGAGTCGACGGGATCCGCTTACACATTCCCGCTTCACTGTGCGGAGAAAGAAGGGCTCTTTGATAGCACTCAGATAGGCTATTTGTTTCCTGGCCACATGGCTAGGTGCTCACTGAAGCTGGGGCTTATTTGAAAGGGATCTCTTCCTTTCCCTCCTCCTCCCCACCTCTTCTTTCGCTCTGCCTCCTGGAGCGCGACAGACCCACGGCCCACCCACAGTAAATTAATTTTGACAAGGAACTTAAGATAATGTCAAAGCGCTGACTAATCAGTGGATTGGGTTTCTGTAAGGCAGGGAGCTGTGAAACACGCCATCATGCCTAATGAAAGACTGCCATTGCTTCTCTCTCTCTCTCTCTCTCTCGCTCTCTCTCAGTCTCTTTTCACCTCACCTGCTAGTCCTGTCTGCTCCGTTTGTAGACGAAAAACCATTACAGTCTCAAGGAGCATGATTGACACGTGGATAGAAATAAAAAGAGCATACGGCAGAGCTTAAAAGAACTTTTCCTCTCCTCATCCGTTTTTTCCTTTAGCTTCAGACTTCTCCTCCACTCCCTCTTCTTTTGTTGGCTTCTGTTCCCGAACCTGGCTCCATCAAGTATTTTATAACGTGTCTCTGTGAGGGTATTGTCCGACTTCCTTGTCCGCTTGTTTTCTGAGCCTCTTTCTTTCGCTCGCTCAGTCCAAAAAGCATTGCAGTTAATCCTATAAGGTTGATTGATCCGGGGGTTGTTAGCTTTCCTCTGTAGCAGAGGTCACACACCGGGGCGAGGCGGATCCTCGCGGCATCCTGCACGCACTTAATCAAACTGGAAATCCGACTATAGTGTGTCCAGCAGAGAAGGAAGGGAGTAATTGCTTGAATTTCTTGAGTGTTTTCCATTCAGGTGTTTTTAGTTTAGTTCTAAAAAATTTTTTTTTCAAAAACGCTGTATGATAAGCTGAATAAAGTAGAGTATAAAAAATAATTACATTGGCTGAAATAGGAAGTAAATTCTAGCACATGACAGAGGTTTATTTTTGTAATTTATATTTATTATACCTTAATAAATAAATAAAAATCCATCTTGGAATTAGTGGTGGCTTAGTGGTTGTGCACTGTGGCCTCTCCTCCACGGTTAAGGGTTCAATTCCTGCCTCGGGTCTGCGCGCGTGGAGTTTGCATGTTCTCCCCGTGCTTGATGGGTTTCCTCCGGGTACTCCAGTTTCCTCCCACGTTCCAAAGACATGTAGATGCATGTAGACTAATTGGCGTTTCCAAATGTGAGTGAGTGTGTGCTTGTATGCCCTGCACACAATTGTATATTGGCACACAATCGAGGGTGTACCGCGCCTCATGCCCAGGGTCCCCTGGGATATATACACTGTATATTTATATATAAACTAATTATATAAAAACATATAATATATAGTTTATACATTCATTCATCCATTATTGTTTGCAGTTGACTTTTCATACCTCGTAGCCTTTAATAGGTTGGACGCTGGATGTGACTTGAACATTTTTAGTAGTGCTACACAATCAATCGCATAACAATCTCTATCACAATATTCAATTACATTTTATTTACATAACACTTTCAACAATAGTCACTGTCGCAAAGAAGTTTTACAGAATCAAAAGACAATTAGGGAAATCTGTTTGAAACGTGTAAGAAAATATTTATAAAACAGAACTGTCAGATTGAGATGGTGTGGGCCTGTGCCATTATTACATCTCAAAAGGCTGCAATTTGTTACAGGTAATATACACAAAGTCTGGAATCTATGTGGTGTTTGTCAATTTTTCACAAGCATTTGTATTTTTATTTTTTTAATAATAAACAAATCCTTTTAATGAACTTATTTGTCCAGATATTTGCTGGATTATCTCGTATAATCTTGTCTATGGCTGCACATTTTGGTACAAGCCAAAATGAGGACATCTTTCTAATGTATAATGCTGTACATCTTAAATCTGATTGGTCAGAAGGTGTTTATTGTGTTACAGTATGTATAAGTATTTTTACAGCTTTAACATGCACCATAGATTTCTATTCATGCACTCACTGAAAAGGATTTTTTTTGTTTCCATAGTAACAACTAATACACGGGGACTTCTATGGTGGATGCTTCACATAACACAACACTGTAAATAAATAGATATTTTTTTTAAAAAGAGAAAAGAAAATCATATATTCATTCATGTGGTGAGGGTTGTTGTTAGGAGATGTTTATTGAACATTATTATAGAAGGTTATAGAGTCTTAAGGGTCGGTGCCGTTTAACAGGCACACTGCTGTAGTTGTACTGTAGAGCGCAGGGAGGTCTTTAGGATGGAGGAGTTTATCATTCAATAGCGTCAGTGATAACAGAAACAAATTTAACTCCTGCATGTTTTACATCAGATGGATCACACCACCAAGTGTAGTCTAGTGTTTTTGTACAACAGCACAATGCGTCCTGTGTTATTCTCTGGAAGTTTTTGCTACGATTTGTGAAATGATGTACAGTGTGTTTGTTCTTTGAAGTTTCCATTCAGCCGTAGTGAATACATGTACTTAAATCATTAAATCATTAAATCAAAGTGTAACAAGCAATTTTATTGCACTATTTATACGCCACACTATGTTGCTACATAACATTTTTTCATGAAACACAATTTCTAAGAAGTACATTCTGTGATTTATTATAACAAATAACTTCCTGGACAGGGAAAACTCATTTTTAAACTCGTTTTTAAATACTTTACTTTATGTATTTGAAATAGATCCACAGCTTTTGAGAAGTAAAAAAAAAAAAAAAAGATTCTACTTTTTATTGAACCAACTTCATTAAAGTAACACGCTCTCATTTGAGCATAACTTTCTATTCCAGCGTGTTTGAAGCTCATCTGTATTCATTGATGCTTTCCTGTGGTATAACCTCTCCCAAACCCCATCAACTGCTCCTAATTGAGTCCTCCAGGTACCCGTGTAGTGTCACTATAGAGCTTCGCCCTCAGAGCGACGCCAGCCCTCCTGGGTGCCCAGAACGAGACGGGGCACTGAGTGTGTCCTGGCCTCGGGCCACCTGCAACTCTGACTGAAAACTTGCTTACCCTGATGTGTGTGTGTGTGTGTGTGTGTGTGTGTGTGTGTGTGTGTGTGCGTGTGATGGATATCCATGGTGATGTTTGAGGATGTTTGCGGATGGGAGCTGGGAGGTTTTATGGAGCAGTAGGGCTGGATGGTGGCACAGATGGATCCTCATTTCCACCCGGCTGTTAGAGTAAAAGTCCTCCGGTGGAACCAAGCACAAATCCTACTTTATGAGAAACAGTAAACTGACTTAGTCCATGTGCCGGGCTTTATGTTTTAGAAAGATGACTCCGATTAAGTGATTAAGTCTACTAAAGCTTAAATAAGAGTGTTGTTATGTAGTAGTTTGCTTTTGTTTTTAAAATAAGAAGAAAATTGCGTTAATCTGAAGCTTAATACTAAAATGTTATGCATGTAATATATATGCATATATATATATGCGCTACTTTGTAAATAGTGCATGCATTGGGTAAAAAGCTTGTCTATTGTCAGGTGAGAAAAAAAAAAAAACTCATGCTGGCTAGGTGTGCAAATTTGCAGGCTGCATCTTCAGTCAGTGAAACAGGCGGTTTATGTTGGCTGTTAGCTGGAGTGATTTTACAGCGAGCTTTGGGCCATCATTAAAGGCCAGAACAGGAAGAATCACTGTTCCAGCACAGTCTGTCCCCACCGTCATGTCCCTTCCTCATACATATTTCCTCTTTACAACAAAATGAGACACATTTGCTAGGTTCCTGTTGGCAGTCCTGCCTCCGAGCGAAATTAAAGCAGGGAACGGGATCAGCGATGCAACACATGCATGTCGTTCCCCGAGTTTACTGTGGGTGCACGCCGTTAAAATTAACAGCACTTTATGTTTGCTGTGTTTTCTTGCGAAATAAAAATGTGCCACTTTGAAATGGTATTTAATGTCTTGCCGTTGCAAGGCATCTGGCCTTTTGTATCGCTTAGTGTTTACAGCTGAGTGTTTATAGGCCTCAAGTCAGGTGGTGCTGGGAGGCTGTTACCTCTCACAGACACATAATGCATTGTAATGGAGTGCGTGTGGGTGTGTGAGGTGCGGGGTGTGAGATGTGAGAGAGACGGACAGATTTGGAGAAAATGTCATGTCTCATTTATCATATACGGAGAAGACAGAAGTGCTTATGCGTGGTTATGGCGAGGTTCTGCTCGTGCTGAGATGATGAAAGAGACGAGCCATTTTATTGCTCGTCTGCATCAGATTCCCAAACATACACACCTACACACACACACACACACACACACACACACACACACACACACATATCCCAGTGCAAATATATTGATGTCCATGTTCATTAGGGCTGATGCGTCTTGATCAGAGCTGTAGCTTGAACAGCTGGGGTACAAGATGCCAACCCTGAGATTTAACTGTAAATGTGTGTGTGTGTGTGTGTGTGTGTGTGTGTGTGTGTGTGTGTGCATAGTATTGAGCAGAACCTGTGCGAACTGCAGACTAAGATTGGACAGACGTGGGCTGATGAGAAGGTCCCCAGTCCCACAGAATGCCTGAACCTGTTCAGTCCGAGTAATCTGAGTTTGCTGAAACCGTTCTCTACTGGACACCGCAAGCTCCTGGACTTCCTCAAAGCACTGGTAATGTGTCACGTACTGTACACTTTGTGATATACTGATCTACTGTATAAAGATTACACTTTTATTCTGTGTAATGTAAAATCTGATGACCAACAAACATAAACCGACACTTTGTGTAAAACTGGAAATGACAAAAATGAGGTCGGTGGTTTGCTGGTCCATGTTGTATCGAGTGTCTGGACATCCCACACGAAGCGAACCTTTCCTGATTATAGATCTGATACCTCCATCTTAGGTTTTTATAGTTACATAGTTATATTTCTGCTTAAGTCTTAACTCTTTTAACAGCAACACTTCTTGAGGACGGAGGAGGCACACGCAGAGGCAGTCCTCCAACTGCTGTTAAACATCTCCTCTCGATGCGGCGTGGCCTTCCCCACCTCTGACTCTTTATCCGAGCAGAGCCAGAGTTCCATGGCTCCCCTCTGCTCTGCGCACGACGACATCGCTCTGGACGTCCAAGAAACCTGGAATGACATCCGGTGCACGTTGCGGCGCCACCTGCTGGACGAGTTATCCACGGACGACTCTGGAGTCCCTCCAAGGGCCGTCTTTCTCGTGCAGCAGCTCTGCTTCCTGTACACTGAAACAGAGGTTCTGGAGAAGTACCAGGCTCTGCAGGGCAAAATGGTTCTGGGGCTTCTCAGGAAAAACCAGACCCTCCGTCCAGATGGAGAGAGCTGCTTTCAAAGGTTGGCCGTGAGCATCCAGACTGTCTGTCCTGCCTTCTGTGAGATGCTGAGTGAGGACATTCATGTCCTGAATGCCATATTCGAGCCACATCGCATCGTGAGGTTTGTGAACCAGGCCTATCTGTGGACGCTGGGGCAGGAACTTGGCTTGCTCATGGAGAAGGAGATGGAGGTCGGCATGAAGGGCAACAGTAGGCCTGGAGGGAAGGGGGTGAGGAGCTCAAGCAGGAAGGCAGCAGTAGGTCAGTGTGTTTTCTCGCCTTGGGTCTTAACCCTGGATCTTAAGTGTGTATTACAATACCATATGTATGTGTATCTGTCTATCCAGGTCTTAACTACTCTGTCTGTGGAAAGACTAGAAAAATCACTGAGGTAGAAATGCCAGCGGTGTCAGCATGGTCTCCTTCACCTCAGCTCAAGAGATTTCTAGCATTTTTTTTTTTCTGGCCCAGAAATTAGCCCCACCTCTGCTAAGTAAACTGTACTCAGTTCAGCATAATAGGTTTAGTAGGTTGCGTTATATACTGGAGGTTCGAAGTGAAAAGCTCCATTTCATTGCTACCGCAGTTTGCATTACAGTTAAAAAAAGAAAAGAAAAAAAAAAACGCTGCTCCTTTAAATCCTTAAATCTTTTTAATAGACACCGTTATCCTCACTTTTTACACTCAGGAACCTTAAAGATATTATCTCCCTAGAACATTTTCCTTCTTTTAATCTATTCACTATTACCACATCACTGGGACCATTTAATGGTCGAACACTTCAGGTTCTACAGTCAGCCCAACAATCCTTAAAATAAATCACCAGAGGCGGTCTAGCTACTAATGTGGACGCAGCGAGCATGTAATGCATGCGCGCGACTATGCCACTTTCCTCGGCTGTAGCCATTCATGACTGTACGCCGAATGTAAACGCTAGATTATGACACCTGCCTTCGGGCACTGTTTAATGACTACGATTGTTATTGTACTATTCGAGAATTTTAATGAGTGCCGTTCACAGTCATTTACCTACTTGCTGACTGGTGATCACACCCATTTGCGGGGCTCTTTTAAAGGCACTAATGATTCACCTTCTGCGTTAAGCAGCATGCTAAACATGATGCTAATCAAGCCGCACAGGCCATCTTATTGAGGAACCAGGCCCGGAAAAACGTACACGGAATGTCCCTCTTTGTTTGTTCGTCTCTTAAAACCTTTTGAACTCTCGCAGGCTAGGTGTTACTATCAAGCTTTTATTCATTCAGCACATTTTGCGGGCAGGAGCGTAGCCGGGAATGAGGCAGCGGCTCGGCACAGGTCCCGGGGGGAGAGCGGCGCACTTCCTGGCATGCCATGCTGTCAAGGCACTGAAGCATTTAACAGCTTTTCATGCGCTGAGATGGCAGCTTCTTTTAACCCCTGCATCTGAAAAGGCAAGACGGATGTAGTTCCGTCCTCCTTTCATCAGAGCTGCATGGCAGAGACCTTTGTGCTTATCTTTTCTCCATTGTTTTGTCGGTCGTCCCTCTTTCTTTATGTCCTCTCACCCTCTTTTTCTTCCCTTCTTCCTGGAAGTAATGGGGTGAAGACTGGACCGCAGAGTCTGATCCATGGCTCGACTGGTCTGGAACAATGGGGCACTTTAAAGCCGCAGCACCACAGCTCAGTGCGTTCGCAGGAGACATGGATGGGGGCAGGCGGGGCAGTAGCGAATGTGTGTGTGTGTGTGTGTGTGTGTGTAGATGTGTGTACATAATCCTGCTGGTGAAATAGCTTCTTTTTCTGTTTAATATCAAAGTCAACATCTCTCTTAAACAGGATGGTGTTAAATAAATACCCTGCATAAGTATTTACCCCCCTTGGGCTTTCCACGTCACACCCTGGAAATGGGATTTTAGTGTGTCATGATGAGTTTGCATGAAATCGAACATGATTATTCACATTGAACAGGAAACAGGAAAAAGCCAACATACTGTAGTTTGACTAACTACAGTCTCTGACTAACTCCCTGTTGACCTGATCAATAATTCGTTTCTAAGGTCATGCAATATTCTTTCCATTGTTATCCTCACTATTAATTTGTAGTTAAATCTAAATCCAGAAAAATTCAGCACTTGAATTCAGAAAACTTTTATCTCCATGATCCTGTTTGGTTTAATTACATTCTCTAACAAACTTCTTGTACTTCAGGTGTATTTATACCACAATCGTATTTACTGTATACACCCAGCATGCATAATCCATGTTCCATTTATATACCGTCAGTTTCATTATTATTACAATCTGCTTATCATGTCAGCACTTAGCCTGAACATGCACTACAAACGTTTCACTCTAATAGCCCCTCACAGTGGTGCAGATTGCTTTATGCCGCTGCAGTCTCTCACATGCCCTTGTACAGCGTTCGTTAATATTTAATAAAGTTACACTTCAGTAAATTGTATCAGACTCACTTTACACGTTTATGCAAGATGCTGAACGTACAGCGATGGTGCATGCACTCATGCAATTATAGCGCTTTGGATGTTTTTCTCCCTCTTACACTCTGGACTGTTTACTGTCCTGACAATTGATCCTCTAATTTAGATCCTCTAAAGCGAGTGAGACTTGGTTTAAAGAGAAGTGGGAAAATTCATGTCACCATGTGTCTTACTGTGCGTAATAACAGGAGAGCCTTGTGTTCGTGTGTGTTTTTAAGCAGGGAGAAACCTTCAGTTTATTACAACATGCCACATGTTTGGTTTTCAAGTGTTCCGCTAATGCAGTACAGCAGGAAGAAGCGTTTAAAAGCTTGTCTGACTAATATCGGGTGAGTTCAGAAGACATTTCTGCTTTTTGGGTTTTTTTTAAACCAGAAAACTTTCGAAGCATATTTTACCAGGGAAATCTTTTATACAGTATTTCTGTTTTTTTTTTTTTCCCCTCACTGGTTGGATTGGAATAAAAGTTGAATCGCCACTGCATGCAGGCCTTAAGGGAGGAAAATGTTTCAAGATTGTATTACTGGAAAGTTTGAGGTAGAAACATTCAGTGGTACTCTTATAGCCGCTCGTTCATGTTATGGCAAGGTTGAGGTTTCAGATATTACACCACAGGAAAGCTGGCAACCCCTGCTGTGGTCCAGGTGGACCGCGCTTCTGGCAATGAAAGGACCGGGCGCCTCATGCATAAACATTTTTGCGATCACATTAGGATACCAAAAAAAAAAGTTAACTTCATATGAGAATGATCAGTTGGCATAGGCACAATTGTGCATTCTGCTAAAATGTTTGTCAAGAAGTGTGAATATATCATTATATGAATATAAGTCGATTATTTCGCAATAACATCTTGTACCGAAATGCTTTATTGATCTGATTCCGCAGCAGGGTTTTGTTTAAAACATTTCAAATTAATTAATGATTTGAAATTAATTACAGTTAATTATATTATAGCAGCTTTAAAATAACTGACTTTCCCTAGATTTTTTTCTCTTTTCTTTCTCCTAAAGTTAACATGACATAAAATACAACTTGCCAAGTTGCTGAGAACCTGCAAAGTTGTCTTAGTTGCAAAAAATAAAATAAAAAAAAACGCTACCTGTACCTGTTACAAAGAGCAGAGACTTCCAAAAAGAAATGTACAGATAACTTATGACCATTTACACACCTTTTTCATTTGGAAATGTAGAGTATACATCATACAAGTATATGTCTTAATTCCTATGTTAGAAAAATATTCCCCATCCTGCTGTTGATTGTTTTTCCTGTTACAGCATACCACATCATGTTTTATTCCATACTTTCCCATATTCCTGAACTTTTTGCTAAACTGTCCTAAATTTCAATTCTTGCCGTCATTAACCTTAAACCACTACACAAGCCATGAAATGCTTCCAAATCATCTCGGATACTGGACTGTTCCAAACTCGTGCTGAACCGATCAGTTCTCAAGAACTGCTATGACATGCTTATTTTGGATACCTACTACAAAAGCAAGGAACCTGCTGTGCACTTCAATAATAAATGTCACCATATGCAGTATATTATCTATTAGAATGTCCTGTAAAGTAGTTCAGTGCTAGAGGTTGGATTTGGACATTTTAGCAGATTTGCTTCACCCCTTGTGTGAAAGGTTTTTACGAGCGCTCCAGTATCGACAGCTCAAAGCCATTCCTATCAACACTAAATAAGAAATTTGTCATTTTTTCCAGATGATGATCCATGTCTATGAACCTTCTCCAAACTTTTTTTTTTTTTATCTTGAGCCCTGTTAATTCCAACGTATCCAAATGACACAATGCTGTATTTTTTCCTTAATTCAACTGTACATATGACAAATATTTCAACCTCAGGTCTTAAAGATTGTGTAAAAGGCCGAGAGCCCTAAAATCCAGCATTGTTCTTAAAACACCAAAAACAACAAAATAGCGGTGTTGCCCAAAAGGCCCAAGCCGAACCCATAGTGTGTGTGGTTGTGGTTGCTTTCTCTCTGTTTTCCATTCCGCTAGAGCCATGTTTCTGCGCTAAAGGGGCAGGATAGAAAAAGGCAGAACCAACTATGATATGAAAGCTGCCAGATTCCCCTGGTGCCACTGTTAACATCTGCATCTGTGTGGATCTTTGCCTCCGACATGCTGAGCAGGCTTTGTTGTCCTGTCAGTCAGAGTCAGTGGAGAATTCTGCCATTGATCCGACTGGATGATAAACTTGTCAGTGGTCTTTTTTTTCTCTCCACTTCTTTGTTATGTGATGTTTGACTTGAACATGAGCACTAGTAGTTATACTCCTAACAAAAAAAATATATAATTGCCTTCTCAGATCAGTCTTTTCTCCTGGATTGTCTTAATGTGGATCGCTTAAGGCACAATACCACCATAACCTATTTTATGTACATCACAACTAGATGTGGCATTACCTTAGTCTTTATATAACAGGTTACATAATTTGTTTTGATAAAAATGTGATATAACCATTCAAGTTAAACTGAGACTTTTGAAGCATTTGAAGAACTTAAGTATATAAAGAAGACAGTAGATATAGCTGTCAGTCTTCGCCAGTCGATTGCTGATGTTCATACAAATATTGCAACTTTTTCTTCAGAATCTGCATTTTTTTTTATGCAAAAGGGGCTTCATCTGATTCAATATGCAAACTTTTTTTTTTTTTTTTTTTTTTTTTTTAAACATCAAGCTCTTGGATTAAAAAAAATGTTCTGCCATTTTTCCAGTATAAAATCTATAATAAGTTTGCATTTATCAACATTTTGAAAAAAAAAAAAGTCTGCACAATGTTTTGTAGTAGGTACAGAATGATCAAAGTTCATGAATCGATTTTTATTTAGACATTTAGGTTTTGGTTTCAGTATACTGTATATACAGCATGCATATAGTGTGTGTGTGTGTGTGTGTGTGTGTGTGTGTGGTCAAAATATGTGGAAATGGCTCAGAGCGAGGTCAGGACTGTACAGGGGATGCGGCAATAACTCCCAGCCAAGTTCCTGTAATATGCGAGTGGTATTCGTAAATAACTGTGTGCACAGTTCACATAGGAAAGATGGATCATACAGGATCATCATTCACGGACAGCCTTCTTTAAAGCGTTCACACCATTCAAACGTTTTACTGCGGCTAAGAGTCTCATCACCGTTCTGTTCTTGAAGTCTTCTGTACATGACAATTCATTCATGATACATTCTCACAGAGATAGAGGGAGAGAGAGATATTCAGGGATAGACAGCGTGATGTGAGTGGACAAAAATAGTGGAATAAACATGTTACCACTGAGTTCTGACATTTTTATTACTCTACTTTAAGAGAAGATATGTTACAGATGCAATACATCACCATAAAATCTGTGAAGTAAATAAATAAATAAATAAATAAAAAGCAATCTACAGTATTTTTGCCTTAATATCCTATTAAAAGAGCTCTGTTTATGCCTGGCAGGCTTACACTGCTGTGCGACACCAAGCAGTCAAATAAGCAATATCGCATGAGCCAGAGCGCTGTTATACTGAAAATCAGTAAAGTTATTATTTGCTGCTGGAGCGGAGTCGCAGTCTGAGTACCGTAGCTCATCAAAACACTGCTGATAATTAATATAAATGCACAGTAATTCAAGTTTGATATCTATACAACAGATCAATAAAGAAAAAATAAATATCAAGTAATGACATTTTGGACACTATATGGGCAAATGTTCTGTTTTTGGTCCTCTAATGAAAATAGATCTAAAGAAGTCATACTTATGTCACCTAGCTAGCTCATGAGGCATCTCACAGCCTCGGCATCTCAGTCAGATTTAAGTCTGGACTAGGCCACAACCAAAAAATTAATTATGTCAGCCATATATATCGAGCCATTCAGAGCTGGACTTGAACATTGTCCTACTGCATGACCCAGGTGTACTTGAGGTCACTCGAGCTTGAGGTCAGGAACGGATGGCCGGACAATTCTCCTTCAGGATTTTCTATTAGAGCGCAGAATTCATGGATCCATCAATTATGCCAAGTCGTCCAGGTCCTGAAGCTGCAAAGTAACCTCAGACCATCACACTACTGTACCACCACCATGTTTGACTATTGGTATGATGTCCTATCTATGAAACATTGTGTTAGTTTTTTTTTTGCCAGATGTACCAGGATACACACCTTGACAAATGACTTCACTTTGTTAGACAGGTTTTTTTTTTAAGTGATTTCTTGATTCAATGGGTCTGTCAGGAATCAGGTTCATTATTGATTTTAAAAAAGGGCGGGGGTCATTTTTCACATAGGGCCAGGTAAATTTGGACATCTTTTTTCCCTTAATAAATAAAATCAACATTTTTGTATTTACTTGGGCTATCTTTGTGTATTATTAAAATCAGGCAAGTACTTCTTCACAGCACTATACATAGCGAAATGTCCCAGTGTGGTTATAACAAATTTTAAAAACCACTCTTGGAACACCACTTGACCGATTGAATTAGCGGACTGGAATGAATTGTTGTATATAACGAAAAAATTATATCTTTGGAATATCAGCGGAATCGTCCGTTCTTTTTATTATGGAAAACATAATGGTGAGCAGTAAGACTGGGCACCAGCCAGATATATCTTTATATCTGCATGTGCAGATGTTTTAAAGTTGAAGGCACGTAAATAAGGTCCCTTTCCAGTTTTGCGCTCCAGGATTAGAACGTGTCCATGTTTTGTACCAGTGGCTCTGGCTTACCAGCTCAGCGTGACACAGTGGTGTGACTGATACAGCCAGAGAGAGCGAATGGATATGAGAAGACGAATGGAAATAAAATCACAGACTAAACTGTTGCATGATTGCCTATTTCCCAATAGACAGGGAATCATTTGGTGAAAGGCATTTAATAATTACATTTAGTAGCCGTGTCAGATGCATGCAATTCACCACACTAATGGGCCGGCTAGGTAGAGCAAGGCCCCATGGGTCTGAGCGGAACATGGTGTAGCCAGACAACACGATCGGGGAGTAGGTGTGTGTGTGTGTGTGTGTGTGTGTGTGTGTGTGTGTGTGGTGTGGTGGGGGGGCGGTATAGGTGTATATGGGTGTTTCTGTGATAGTGAATGAAAGGAGAGAACAGCAGAATGAGTATGTGGAGATGAAGTGGCAGTAAGTGCAACCCAAAGGGGAAAAGCACTTCAGAGTCAGTTTAATACACCAGGCCGGGGATTTGGCAGTCAGCCACACAGCAATTGTTTACCTTTTTGCTCACTGACTGCATCTGTTCTGTTTTGTAAACGGCACTAAACTATCCGGCCGTAAACACTGGAATCAATAACAACTGTTCGGGGATTTCCTTCCCTCCCCACATCGCTTTTCTCTTTTTTTTTCTCTCCATTTTGTTCTCTCCCTGTTTTCTTGTGCTATTTTAATGCTACACCTCTCTCTTTCTCACTCTCTTTTTACTCATTCAGTATGTGACACTCCCTCCCTCCCT
>JAOVVA010000029.1:13176288-13190151 GCA_028565275.1 Leiocassis micropogon | reverse complement strand
AGATAGATAGATAGATAGATAGATAGATTTATAGATAGATAGATAGATAGATAGATAGATAGATAGATAGATAGATAGATAGATAGATAGATATAAGAAAATATCACCGACCAAATAAAATGAAAACAATTAAACAAACCAAACATTAATTAAGGATACCAAAATTTATGCTGTATTATATATATTTATATAAATTCTATAGATGTAATCTGTAAAATTCTATAGATCCATAATTCTATATCTAGAAAGACATACATGCCTAATGACATATTTGTATTAAATTGGGCTGTTTTTTTCCTTTCTTATACCGTATCATTAATGGTGGATATGTACATTGCTGGCAGCTCTGCCCTCCCTTCACTTCCCTTCATGTTCCACAAAGCACAGCTCAGTTACAGCTCAGTGCTGAGGGAGGACAAGTTTCGTATGCGGTTATACAGTACTTCGGATGAGCCAAGAGAAACTGTGGCTCTGTTCTAATTTCCGGTCTTTGTTCTTTAGGTTTATAGATGTGAGTTGGGTATTCGAGTGAGTGAGTGTGTGCATGGGTGTGTGGGTGGATGAATGTGTGCATGGGTGTGTTAAGGGTGTTTGGCTGGGTATTTCAGATGTTTGTGTGGTCGTTCAGAGAGTTGGTTAGTAAGGAAGGCTTTGTAATTCAGTGCGTTTGGGTCAGGGAATTATAGTTGAAGCCAATTCTTATTTTTTTTTCGAGCAAAACTGTCCAACGAATTATTAAAATCTTGAAGGCTAGTGGTGAACCATGAACACAGTGGGAGAAATGTGGAATGTGGAAAAAAATTAACATGATCAGACATCACTGATATGCCCGGCAAAGTTGCATTGTAAAAAAAAAAAAAAAAACAGGAGAAATCGTATCCATGTTTAATAATGAAAGTAAGAGCATGTCCAAGCACACACTGTGACAAGACCTAAAAAGCTGTGTGGCCATAAAGAAAAAACATTTGTTAGTGAGACTAATCAGAAAACAAGGCTTCAATTTACTAGGGAGGATAAAGATTGGATTGTGGAGCAGTAGAAAAAGGTCATGTGGTCTGATGAGTTCAGGCTGACCCTATTCCAGAGCGATAGGTGTGTCAGGGTAATAAGGGAAGCGCATAAAGCGGCATGAATCATGCATAGTGGCCAAGCCTCTGGAGGCAGTGCTATGTTCAGGGGGCCTCAGTTGGTCAAGTCCAGGCTCAGCAACGTTGTGTGGAAATGGAATGAAGTCTGAAGACCAGGTTATCACATCAGTGGATTTTTGTCTTCCATGGGCCTCTGAAAGTGTGGTCTTTAATCTACTTTAATTTGGGAAAAATCCCATCCCTGTCTTACGCCAAATTCTTAATTCTTACATAAAAGATGTAGGGTTTTTTATTTTCATTTTCCACTCATTTCATAATACCCGCCTTCAGTCTGTTTAATTATTAACTGATTAGCATTAACAGTATAGTTGTCAGACTTCTGTCTCTCAGCTAAAACCGTTCCAATTAGAGTCATATTTCTGCTAACTGCTTTAACAACTCCTTCTCCTTCAGCCGTCAGAACCGATAAATGAATAATTCACATGCCTTGCACCGTTCTAACACCACGGTCTAACACACAAGCAGTTTCCTTAGTAGCCCGTGGCCTCATGTGCCATCCTCCTGGCGCTTATATCACTGCTTTCTTCATACTTATCTCAGAACTACGCCCTTGTATTGACCCCTGGCGTGGCGCTGGCTTGTCTTCCCTTCACTGACTGTAAATGACACGACTGGCTGCTTTCAGCGCGATGGCCACCTCCTCTCCATCATCATGTTGTAATAACCCCCATTACGCCTCCAGTGCCTGGGCCATCCTTTCCCACACAGGCTACTTAGAGTTAGCAATGAGAGTGCTAGTTTAATAAGCCATTAATGGATGGGCCAATAAATAGCAAGGCTATAGCTGTATGAGAACAAGACAAGCCAGCATGACAGCAGGCTATTAAACATGAAGGTGAGATGCCAGGCCTAAGTGTGAGTTAGTGTCGACAAAGCAAATGACCTGAGCTCAAGGGTAGAGCTGGTGGAGCTCGAGCCAGACACACACACACACACACACACACACACTATAAAGATACAGGCATAAGTACAGGATAAAAAAAATTATTCAGGGTTTTTTTTATTTATTTATATTTTTTTGGTGTGTATTCACAGATGGATGTTTCTTTGGAAACATTATGTCCAAATATTACCAGGTTTGTATGATGAACCCAGTCCGGGGTCATATTTTTAATACATTGCTATTAAATTTATTGTAACATAGTTTTTTTTTTTTTTTTTTTTTTTTAAGTTAACACTGTTTGCATAACACTGTGTGGTTTTCCTGGATTGCAAGGTCTAAAATAACCTCATATTATTACAACTAACGTAATTTAACACAAAAGTATGCCAAAGTTATTATGTGCATTAATACAGACTATTGAAAATAAGTGAATGCTTCAATCCTTGTGGGGAGGAAATTTATGTAGCCACAGTGTGTTTATCCTCTCCCGGTAATGTTTTTGGTGATGTAGCATAATGCGTCTGTGCCCCCGACAAAAGTGGCGGAAGCATTTGGCCAACATATTGGCTAGGAGCTGTTTTTTTTTTTTTTTAATAAAAACATTATTTCAGTCCAGCTAGAATTTTCATTTTCTGAGTGTTTTGCTAGCATTAGTTATATAACAGATTTTGCCGTTCTTGTTGTTGTTGTTGTTGTTGTACTGCACTTCCCTGTTTCTGGAAATATTATCTAGCCTCAACGATGTAGATCAACTTAAAAACGATGTCCAACCCATTTACAGTTACTATGTAAGACTGCTTTCAGTGTGTAACCCAGACCTCCAGCGCTACACAGGATGCTTTACTAAGTGCTTCATACAGATGCTGAGCTTGAGGTTCAGATGAAATGCATCATCAGATGTAAACTGTGTTTGTACACTGCAGCTCATTGCTTTTAAGTCTAGTTGAATTCACTCGGGGACATATTCAATGTATAATGCAATACAGTATGTGTGTCAATGTGTATGAAAATGGAACAGACAGAGCTCAGAGCTGCGCCGTTGTTATTGTCGAGGTTCATTTTGCAGCTCGTGGTACTGGTGGGCTAGAGAAGCTCTCCATGCATTCATGCAGCTTTTTTCCATATACTGCTCCACAGCTTCTCCTGGTCCCTTTGGAACCCATTAATAAAGCACTGGAGAGCTGAGGTGATTACACACACTCTCTCACACACAAACACACACACACACACACACACAAAGACACATATAAAAACAAATGAGCTGCCCACTAGACAGCTACTGGGTTCAACTTCTGCATCAGAATACTCATCCACCCAGACTGACGTGCAAAATAGAGAGAGAGGGGTAAAAACACAAATAAAGATATTTATAGCCTCCTTATCTTTCATCCCCGCATGCCTGATTAAACCGAAGGGAACATGGGAATAAGTATGTTGTCATATTGTCAGATTTGTTATAACAATGTGACAAAATGACATTAGAATCCAGAGGCAATGTTATTGGGTCTGCTTCCCTAACCATTCCCCCTCACCACTTCCTCCCTTCTCTCAATCCTCACCACACTCCATCATCCTCAAGTTTTTTTTTTTTTTTTTTTTTACAACTTCAGTTAATGCCTCCCTTATCCACTTTAACTTCTGTTAATGCCCGCTTTATCCCCAACGCCTTTTCTGTTAGCACAGCTCATTTAAGAGCACGTACAAAAAAGCGAGTTTGTCTGAGCTTTGGAGAATACAGCCAGGCTGTCCTCGCTAGTCCCATTCTTCTGGTCTAATGCGGAACATCCCCCGAGTCATGGCATGGCCAGCCTCAGGGATGCAAAAGCAAATTTAGAGATGGGGGTCATGTGCGGGTGAGCTGAGAAAAAGTTTTTGCCATTTGAGCAAGCTTTTTGAATGAGAACTTTTCAAGGGATTTGGTGGAGCTGTGTGTGGAGCTGAATGTAAGTATAAAAGTATATGGTGTGTGTGTGTGGGCGGGGGGGGGGGGGGCATCGGGGGGGTGGGGTGAGGGGGGGGTTTAAGGGTTAAGTCTCTAAGCTAGTAATCAGAAGATGGTGAGTTCAAATACCAGGACTTCCAACGCCACTGCTGAGCTCTTAAGCAAGGCCCTTAATCTTTACCACTGTTGCTTGGATTGCAGCATTCCTTAAGTTGCTTCGGATAAAAGACTGATTCTTACGTCTGATTCATCTTGGATAATTGAGTTCCACCGTACATTGCGTTTTGAGTGAAATTTGCTAATGAAACCACTTGATTCCTTCTTTTCATGCAGAACATGTGTGGGTTTGTTTCTTCTGGAAAGACCTGATATGTACAGTATGAGCTCATTTTGTGATACTGGAAAATAAGGTCCATGGCATGGTGAAGTGAAATAACTATTAAATGTTACTAAATGAAAAGAAAAATACTGTACTAACTGTCTAAGTTGCGACTCAGATATTGGTATTCTTACCCAGGTCTAATGTAACACGTGAACTGAAGACATTCACTGTGTCTTGGTATTGAGTCTATGCACTTGATTATGGAACTGTACCTGAGGAATGAGCACCAATATAAATGACTCCTCAATTGATGTTTTGATGATGGTGATGCAGGGTGATCTGACCTCTGGCTCTTGGTGATTTGGCTAATGTTAAATAATTAGCTGAAAATATCAGTCTCTCCCACTGAAATCCTATGACTAATGTGGGGTCATTTTATAAGCAGATGGCTAGTCAGGTAGTTTTAGAGTTATGTAATTCTGGAGGCTTTTTCATTTTTTATTGGTTGAATGTTTGGATGGATTGATAAATTGATGTATGGATGGGTGGTTGGATGTCTGACTGGCTGGATTGATGAATGGGTTGAAGTTTGTTTGTTTGTTTAATTCGTTATATGGGTGGATGGATTGATAGATGGATTGGTGGATGAATGGATGGTCTAACACACAAGCTAGCTAAGTTTCCTTAGTAGCCTGTAGCCTCATGTGCCATCCTCCTGGCGCTTATATCACTGCTTTCTTTATACTTATCTCAGAACTACGTCCTTGTATTGACCCCTGGTGTGGCGCTGGCTTGTTTTCCCTTCACTGACTGTAAATGACACGAATGGCTGCTTTTAGCGCGGTGGCCACCTCCTCTCCATCATCTTGTTGTAATAACCCCCATTACGCCTCCAGTGCCTGGGCCATCCTTTCCCACACAGGCTAGGTTGGTTGGATGGATGATTGATTAATTGATTGATTGATTGATCGATTGAATAGTTGGTTGGTTGGTTAGTTGGTTGGTTGGGTGTTTGATTGGTTGATTGGTTGATTGGTTGGTGGATTGGATGGTTGGTTGGGGGGATGGCTTAATTGGGCAGTGATTTGTTGCTTGGATGGCTTGTTGAATGGTTGGTTATTTGATTAACTGAGGCTTTTTATAGATTTCTGAGATTTTTTGTTTGTTTCCTGAAAATTATATTTACAGTATAGGAACAATTTTACATGCATGATTAAGAATGGTTTTAAATGTCATTTTTATAGTTCACATTTTATAAATGTCATTAAAATGTGCTTTTACAAATAGTCCAGTGACATTTTTATAATACTGTCTCAAAATTGGTAAAATTTACCTTTGGTAAATCTAACATATTTTACTGTAAAAGAGCTTATATGAAGGTTTCTGCTGTCAGAAAGGAATCCTCTGTTGTGAGCTTTAAAGGGTTCTCCCGGAGGGAAAAAAACAAAGTTTTTACAGGAGTGCTGTATGGAATTGTACCTTAGTGACCTCAATGTTGTGTCCAACTGCAGCTCCTCAAGACGCTCCCCAAACGAGCCGGAGTTTCTCCCTAACCTCTGAGCAGCTGAGAGGCCTGGTCCAGCTGGCCACCACAATGCTGCAGCTGGAGCGTCGAGTGGAGGATTTGGCAACTGATCTGTTACTCAACTGTGCTGGAGAGTCATGTGATTTTAAAGGTACAGTTTAGCATGTCTTAGTATTTCCCAGAGGTACATAAACCACACCAAGGTGACATTGACTTAATAAAGTATTTATTTGAAATAATATCTGATTGATCATAGTAACATATCATGGCTTTTACTTAATGAATGGCTTGATTACTTACCAGCTCATGGAATTTCATAGCTTTTATTTGTATGTATTTTTGTAATCTCTGTGCAACTAAGATTTTTTTTAACGTAGATCTTTAGCACCACAAAATTGAACTTGCAGGTGATCTTTGAGAACAGCATTCATCCAAGAGTTTAGTTTAATAGTGTCTGGCTGCAAGCAGTTATATGGTGCTGTTTATGTCAGTGTGGCCTGTAATGTTTTATCCATACACTGCTCAGAATGTCCTCTACTCTCTCTCTCTCTCTCTCTCTCATTCTTTCTTTCTCTCTCTCTCTCTCTCTCTCCTCACTTTTCTTGCAATGAAAATTAAGAGCTGCCGTTTTTTTTATTCACCATGAAAATGACTGGTGCATGTAGTAATTTCTATAAAGGTTACATTAAAAAACAAGACATGCAGAAAAGACCTCAATTTACAGAGAAGTAAACAGCCTTTAAAGGGCAGTTATCCAAATCATTAATTCAGGCAATCAAATGACTTAATTACCAGAAATTCATCAGATGAGCTTAAAGGTCAAAAAGTGACACCCCAGCTTCTTCCTTCCTCATTCGGCCCAGCGAGCCTCTCATTCTCGTTAAGCTAAATTGCCTCACCCAGGGTTTCACATTCAAAGCGTCTGATTAGAAAAATGTGGTCCTGATGCATGGACTTTTAATTTGCCGCCTACACGCACACACACAAACTTATCCTCTTCTTCACCCAGCCATGGATTACCGCTGATATTGCTGGAGCTATCTGGAGTTCAAATAAACTCCACCATCTCCTAATGTGGTCTGAACACAAAGATCGGTTTCTGCAATAATTGTGGCTTTTTTTGTTTGTTTTTTTTTTCCCTTTTTTTCCCCCCTCTGGGACACTGAAGTCATTTTCGGTCACTGGTGCAGAGAAGAGAGGACAACTCGAATTTTAAAAGCACTTCCCTCATTGACTCATTTTTCATGTTGACTCTGGATTTGTCCACTCCTTAATTAGTTGCTAAGTTTATATTCTTAAATGTCACAATACACTGCCTGGACACTTAAGTATTTGTTTCACCCCCTTTAGCTTTTAGTCCTGGAATACGCCCATGGCATCAGGGAAGCAGAGATGTACTGAGGTCATAGGCTGGTCATTCAGTGCATTCGGGTCATCAATTTTATTGCCACGGAACGTTGCTGAGCCTAGACCTCATGTACAGTAGGCATGATGGGTGCATCGCTTCCCTTTTGACCCTGACACTACCATCACTGGAATTTCCTTAGGGGTCAATAAAGTATCTCTCTATTTATCCATCCATCCATCCATCCATCTGGGACGTGGTAATTCTGGATTCTTCAGACCACAGGACCATTTTTCAGTTGCTCCAAAATCTTTATGCTCCCTAGCAAACAGAAGCCTTTATTTCCAACTAACAAGTGGTTTTCTTATGGCCACACTACGGTCTAGTCTCAATCCTGTGAGTTTTCATCACACTGTGTTTGTAGAAATGGTCTTTCTTTCACTATTAAAGAGAGCTGTAATTTCTATAGTCGATATTTGTGTGTTTAAGTGTTTAAGTGATCTCTATTTGTGTGTGTGTGTGTGTGTGTGTGTGTGTGTGTGTGTGTGTGTGTGTGTGTGTGTGTGTTTTTTTTTTCTTTTTTTTTGGACAAGATTTCTTCCATGAAGCTGACAGTTTAGCACTATTCTTCGAGATTTTAATAATGTGTTATACAGGTCTTAATCCAATTCAAATCATTTAAAATCTCTTAATTGTTTTTTTTTTTTGGCTTGTGATGTCTTTATTGCCAGCTGTTGATAAACTATAATGGATCTTCTTCCCACTGTGTAGGGAATCTAAAGAACGTCAGGGACAATGTGGAGATGTCTGCATTGGATGGTAAAGTAACACCAGATCTACTGCTGCAGAGTACAGAGGTATGTCACAGTCCTGCTCTAATCTGTAATGATCGACCAAAATAATTTTGGTGGGACACCCAGGAAGTGTTCTGATGTCAAAAAAAACAAAGAAAGAAAGAAAGAAAGAAAGAACATCATAGTGCAAGGTTGTTCTGATTTCCCTCATTTGTACTTTTCAAATATATATATGAAAATGCACGTCATTTATTTTTTTAAAAGAATGCCAATAGGTGTATGCCTGTTGTCATGGTTACACTAGTATGCTTGCATAGTGTTAAAAGTAGTGAGAAGCTGAAATGAAAGATGTTCAAAAAGATCACCTAGCTAAAACTGAAACATTTTCTTCTTCAACAAAGTATTACACTTAAAGGGGGGAAAAAACAATCGTCTCTGTCTTGCTGATATAGCAAAAAATATTTTTCAATGTTCTGTTCAACGTTTACATGATTTGTGCTCCAGTGTGAAATATGAAGGAAAAGAATGAGTGCAGTGTGGGGATATTTGAATATAACTCTCTTACACAAAATGTGCCTAATGTATGTGCCTGGTTTCTAATAATACAGCACTCTGGTGTCAAAATTAAGGGGAAAATATACTCTCAGGTTTTTTAAGTGGGACAAACCGAGGAACCTTCCAGCTTTCTAGATTTTCCAAGAGTGCAGTAACTTATATATTTTCTTGCACAGAGGAAATCCACAAGCAAGAGTTGAAACTAAGTTAGACTTAAATAAAATTAAAAGTGAAACTGGGTCAAAAATACAACTCCCTATTGTAAGCTCTGTATAGTTTTGATTAAAAAAAGGTAAAGCTATAATAAGACTGGTGCTTATTATAAAGAAAGACAGACAGTCAGATATGGGGATTATTATGCATATGGCTTTAACATAACTCACACACAACGCACACAATAACTCTCTTAACACAACGCTGTTGATTTCTTGATTCTAATTGGTCAGAATGTGTTAATGCATTTTCTATTAAAAAAAAAAAAAAAAAAGCATGGATCTGAATGTGCTTTTAGCCGCCAAACAAATCTCAGGGATTCCAATAATTTTTTTTAAAAGTTATTTTATGTCTTATTAAAAAAATAACAATTTACACCAGTATATCTGCATGTTCTATATAAACAGATATAATAACCAACAACAACCAAAAAAACAAAAAAATATGTGCAAAGGTAGAAAAATACTATCCAAATACTTACACTTCAATATGGAGTTGGTCCCTCTTTGCAGCTATAACGGCTTCCACTCTTCTTGGAAGGTTGTCCGCAAGATTTTGGAGTGTTTCTGTGGGAATTCCTGCCCGTTCATTCTGTAGAGCATTTATGAGGTCAGGGACTAATGTTGGACAAGATGGCCTGACTCGCAGTTCATCTCAGTGCTCGATGGGGTTGAGGTCAGGGCTCTGTACTGGGGCCAGTCAAGTTCTTCCACACCAAACTCATCAAACCATGTCTTTATAGTCCTTGCTTTGTGCACTGGGGCAGAGGCATGTTGGAATAGAAAAGGACCTTCCCCTAAACTGTTGTCACAAATTTAAAACCATGGCATTGTCCAAGATGTCTTGGTATGCTGAATCATTAAGATGGCCCTTCACAGGGGATAAGGGACCTAATTGAAACAGCTGAATTCAATAATTAACAGGTTTGTCCAAATATCTTTGTCCATATAGTGTATGTATTTAGTATTTCTGGCAGGAGTCTCCATTATCAGTCCAGTCAGAGGTAAAGCTCTAACATTATGTTTCTGACATACTTTTATTGTAAAACAATCATCCCATCATTGTTAATTTTTGGTTTTGCTTGACATTGTAGTAGTGTATTCCTGACCTGATTAATTCTGCCACTGTATCTGTGGGTGTGTGTAGGTGGTGTATCTGGAGTTTGAGTGGAGGGCTGCATTTCGAGTACTGGTTCCTCAGATGGCTCACTGTGTAAAGATGTTTCTGGAAGACGTCTGCGATAAAAGTCTGCAGCAAGAGGAGAGGACACATTGCTCCTCCTTGTCTCTTATCCCTCTCGCCAGTGTTCCTCTCAGACAGGAAGCTGAATGCTGTCCAGAGAGAGACATGCCCAAGATGATCGCTAAGGCAAGTTTCATCTGTGTGTCTGTGTTGCTTGAACCACATCATGTTATAGTGTGTTAATGTTGGATTAACATCCCAGCTATATAGATCATAGTGTAATAGTGAAGTCAGAGACGCAACACAATGTCTTCATCCGTCCATGTCAGCTTTATTTAGTACTCATTAGCTTTCAGTGACACTAGATCTACAATGACATTGAGCTCCGTTCATGAATCTTCCATTGTTCCATCTGCTCCGTCTTAGGGGACTGAAGTTCCACAGTTCAGTCCATGTCCAGCTGTTTCCTGTGTTGGCCCAGGATGTCTCGCCTCATTTTATCCCTCATTGCGATTTTCCCTGTTCAGAGAGCCGCGCGCTCACGTTGGTGTGAGGAATTGATGGCCTGTCTCCCCGCCAGCTGTGGGCCTCTGAACAAGGCAGAGTGCATGTCGTTTGGGTCTCGGAATCGTCTTGCTGAGAACACGTGTGTGTTTAAAGTCGTAAAAGAAACGCATTACGGATGAAAATGGATCTTGAGAAAGGGTTTTTCAAAACGCACCATCGAGAGTCTCATATAGGCTGAAAAGCAAATACTTGTAAAGACAATACACTGAGATGCCGTCATGAGGAAATAAAACAGTACAAACGGTTGGCACAAATGCAGCAAACACATCTGGACTTTGACATAAATAGTTATTCTTATGGAACAGTGCTGATCATGGCTGGATCATCACGGAGCGCTGACTTTCTTCAACGTCGCATGTTGCACACGTGTTCCTGTGGTAAATAGATAGTTTGTAAAGATGAGCAGCTCTGGATGTAAATCTCACCGCAGAAGGAAACCATATTTAACTGTTGGCAGCATCATTGTGTCGGGGTTTCTAAAACGTCTGGAAAAGTAGGACTGCGTTTTCAAGCTGGATAAGTCAGAAAAGTCAGAAAATATTGCCGTTCTGTTATTGACATTAAGATAGGGAGAAAAGTTTAAATCTCAGAGATCTGAAGGAGTTTTCTTTATGCACTTTCTTTATTTTCTGCACTAATGCGGCCTCCTTAATACGTTCAACTTCAGCACACACAAACCACAAACACAGCAACCCAAATAACTGCTGAGGTTATACAAAAAAACTTCAAACCAGGGATCTTCAACTCCAGTCCTGGAGGGCCAGTGGAATTAACTTTTCTGTTAATTACCAAGTTCAGTGGCTGTGTTAAGTGTTCTACACACTGGCACTTTTGTCTGAATTAGTTTAGTTGGTTCTGTTTAACAAATGTTAAATTTTGTTTACCTTAAATGATTTACTCAGTTGTCTTCAGTAACCATTTTATCTTGGTCAGGGCCATGCTGAAGTCAATTCCAGGAGCACTGTGTGAGGTAGAAATATACCCTGGGTCAATAGTCATAGTCAGTTCACCTACTGAGGTGTTATTGGGAGGTGGGAAGAAGCCAAAGATCCTGGAGGAAACCTGCACTGGCACAGAAACCTGTCACCTAAGGTCATGATGGAATCTAGACGTGTGAGACAGCAAGACTGTACAAACCTCTCAGATTTTTCTCATCTCACACACCTCTCTCTCTCTCTCTCTCTCTCTTTTTTTTGATACAGTGAAAGAATAAGGATCCAGTTTTAATAAGTGTTTGAGATAGTTTTTTAGTGTTATTTGATTAATGTGCACATACATGTGAGATAAATATTCATCTGATCTTTATAGATCTGCAATGAAAATAGACACCGCTTACAAACCTCATTTATATCAAAAGATTAAAACTGTGACTAATACACAAATGAACCCTAATGTGAAATTGCAGATGGCAGATGTTCCTCAAGCTGATGTTGGACCCCCTTATGATCGACATTACAGTGCTGATGATCCCTCTCTTGTCGATACCAGCATTTGAATAAAACAGCTTTGAAATGTTGATCCTGACTTTAATTCCGGCACTTTGATGGAGCAGTTGGCGCTCGCTGAACCACATCACAAACAAGCGTCAGAATTTGTCCACACTCAAGACCTGTACAACACATTTCCGTGTAGGTCAGTGCTTTGAAATGAGCAGCGTCCGACTCAAAGGTTACAGCGTGCATTTATTTGCATCCCCTGCTGCTCTGAGACTCAGAGAAGCCCAACCTTTTTCTGACACGTATCACGGTGGACCATGAGCAGGGGGGAGCATGTTACCACAGGACCAGGTTTAGATATCCAATCCAAACACATAATAGAATCGATCTTTCACACTTTCATATTCATACATTCATGCCTTGGTTCGGATTCCTAGTATTGCCAGGGCTCCTGTCTCGCATAATGTTTGGGAGGACCATTTATCACTCTGAAATCATGCCCGAATTATTGAGCACATCGTCTTGACGTTGACTGCACATCGCCCTTAACCTTCCGCCTCACAGTAAGGGCTCAAAATTCAGCACCATTCAAAAGTAGTTGTTAAAAAGTCTGCAACAGAGTATAGCTTTTAAATGTTTTATAGGCTTACGGAGGAATAACCTTGCAGTGGCTGTCCTGTTGGGATCCATATCTTTGATCTGTATTAGTTAAAGGTTCTCAGAGCCCGAGCAGTGGACTTGAGAAAGCCATAAATCTCACAGACACCTCCTGAGTCCTCATCACCTTCGGTTTGAGAGTGCCGAGTATGCGGCTGTGTACTTTCACCTGCCTCTCTCACACTCCTTCTAAGCTTTTAACGACCAAAGCGAGCTGGTTATTGACTCAATAGTCAAACCGGCCCTATTGTTTCTAGGCCTCTTCTCTCCTCTGGGGCTTCAGTCTTGGCAGGGGCTCTCACAGTGCTGTGTATGTCTTTCTCCGTCAGAACGGAGCCAGAGGTTAAGGTAGGTGAGTGCTGATATTTAGTGGCAAATCATGAACTCAGCCCTCACTCGCTTGTGCACTGTCTGATTGATAGTATTGGAATGTTTCCATTTAAAAAGTGTGCCGTCGTTGCCTGCGTTCACGAGGCCTCAGGCTGTGGTGACTCCCAAGGAGTGTATATATGGTACACGCACATGTTTTACTGCTTTCAAGATGCCTGGTGCTATAACTCACTTCTATAGGTGTATAAATTTGGCAGTGAACTCCCTGGTATGGCCTGATCCAGTGTCACTCATGCTGATGTGCTTGCTGCTCCTTTAAAGTGAATGCGTGTAGATGGAGGGAGGGAACACAAGGATTGGGAATGGGCCAGGGTGATGTCTTCATTTTGGAAAAGGGGAGGAGGAGGAAGAAGAAGCAAACCGAAAAATGTCATGCGCATTTTCCAATTTGGGGTTGCCTTCTTTGCCGATGACCCTTAGGAGTCTTTCCTTTCAAGTGACATGCACCCGTAGGCATTTTTGCAGGCGTACACATATATATTCAGAATCATGCTTTCACTCAGGGCTTTCTTTAGGACAGATATGGAAACATGAGATAAAGTATTGCTCTTCTTCCCAAGTGCCACAGGAGAGAAGGCTGCAAGTGTTTGAATTAGGAAATAGCCTGACTTCTCTCACATCCATTTCTGCCTGAGTGATTCAGTCCTTTTAATTCAGTGAACACAAAATTAAAGTTTTTTTTTTTCCTTTTTTTTAACAAATCAAATGCGAGTATTGCTCCTCAGTGTTGAATTTAGACTGCTTATCTGGTCATGTGATTGCTTTTTGCTCCTTTCTGTAGTTTGGAGTATAAAAGAAGTGTCTGAGAAAATGTCATTTTTTAAGCAATATACAGTGGTGTGAAAAACTATTTGCCCCCTTTCTGATTTCTTATTCTTTTGCATGTTTGTCACACTTAAATGTT
>JAOVVA010000029.1:13131380-13176188 GCA_028565275.1 Leiocassis micropogon | reverse complement strand
TTTTGTGTGACAAACATGCAAAAGAATAAGAAATCAGGAAGGGGGCAAATAGTTTTTCACACCACTGTATATATATAAACTATAACACTTACCCTAGCTGTGTCTGTTGGTGCGGTCTATGCTAATTGGTTACATCCTTTCAAATGATGGACAGAGATGGTAGAAATCAGAACAGAAGTCTGTCCATGCTCTTTGTTTGTTGCATTCTTCTCCGGCTCCAACTGATAGTTGTATTTAGCGTACAGTGAGCAGAACTTACTGCTCATCCCGTTCCTGCTGAGTTGGTTACTCCATCTGCATTTTTTTCTCCAAATATTCCACATCGTTTGCCAACTACATGATTTGGCATGACTCGAGATATCCCCGTGCTGACAGCTGGCTGTAGCCTATTTAGAAATTTCATGTTCAAACAGCAGATTTAATCCGTCTCTCAAATGGGATGAAATGGAGGAATTTAATCGGAATGTGGATAAATGAAAAACGTAGGCCTTTTTTAATTTTAAAATATTCTGTACTTGGAATATTCGATAAAAAGACAAATGTTACTACTACTACTACTAGCATTTTACTAAGCATTTGAATAGTGCACAAAATAATTATATTTCTAACTACAAAAATAGTTGAATACGCCTGGACTAACCTGGTCTAAAGTCTAAAGTCGCAAAAACATTCAGCTGAACTCAGTTAAGTGCCTTTTACCAGTACAGCACAAGCAATGGTACTGAGATACTGAGTCTTTGGCTTTGTCTGTGAGGTTTATTCCCTGCTGATAGTGACCTCCTATTTCTGTTGTTCAGCTCTGGTCTCTGTAGCAGCTGGAGAGTAGTCTGGTCCTGCTCCTGTTTCTCCTGCCTCTGGGTGCCTATGACACGCTCTAGGCTAGCCGTGGCAGCCTCTCTAAACAGGGCATGGGCCCAGGTAGTTTTGGATATTGCACTGCAACCCGCATGCACTGTTTCACATGGCACCTGAAAAAGCTGGCCATGTCACAGTGCAAAGACTTTGTTGACAGATTTTGGAGGAATCAGGCAGGCTCTGTTTCACCCATACCTGACTATATGGCATATACAGTATTCTGGCCAAATGGTTAATCATGGGCAGACAGGTTTGGATACATGCCTGTCGGAAACTCCCTGGTTAGGCATTTGCATAGTGTGTGGCATGCACTGGTAATACATTAGCTGTTTTGCTGCTAGCATTGGAGCAGTCCCAGGAAATTTGTAGATGTTGCTTATTCTGTAAGGGACTAGACAGATAGACTGACACACCAGTACTGGCAGTGGGATACCTGGATGAGGAGACAAACTGATTCTCCCTCGCTTGGCTTCTCAGTGTCACCAGATGTGAGTGGCTCTGCCTACGGTATGTGTCAGCTATTACCTTGGAGTACTGTTGTCACATGGGCAAATAGACCAGCTTTTGATCACCATACCTGCTTTAGTGCTTCTACGGGTACAGGAGATACAGTGCACTCCCAAACTTCTGCTAAGCCCATGGAGGAAATATCAATATCTATCATTTATGTCTTTCTGTTTATGTTTTTAACACACCTTTCTCTCCTGCAGTTCTGTGCAGATGTGATGGAGGAGTTGGATGCTCTTCTCCCTTTGGCCGTGGTGTGTAAAGAAGAAGCTCTGCTCCCTGTGAGCTCCTGCTACGTAGAGGTGTGTGGCCGAGTGAGTTCGGTTCTCCTGACCAGGCTGGAAGAAAGGCGAAAGGAGGTTCCTCACACCTCACCCCTCAAGAACCTTCCCACCATACTGGCCTCCAGCACGTATATCCACCACAGACTGGTTTACTACGAGAGCCAGCTGCGAGACACCAATCGCATGTAAGTGGCTGTTCTAAAAGAGGGTACACATGCTGAACATGCACAACCAAAATGATCGTCACTGACTCACTCACTCATCGGCTATACCGCTTTATTCTGTACTCAGGGTCCTGGGGGGCCTAGAGCCTTTCCCAGGAGACTTGGGGCACAAGGCAGGGTACACCCTGGACAGGGTGCCAATCCATCGCAGGGCACACACATACACACACTACGGCCAATTTGGGAACGGCAATTAGCCTAATCTGCATATCTTTGGACTGTGGGAGAAAACCGCAATACCTGGAGTACGGGGAGAACATGTAAACTTCGAATCAAACCCGGACCCTGGAGGTGCAAGGCAACAGTGCTAACCACTACACCACTATGCCGTTTCAATTAAAATCAAACCGTTTTAATTTCTTAGAATTAAAACGGCTGCACATGGATATGTTTGTAAGTTCTCCCGTTTGTGCCAGAGCTATAAAAATATATAATACAAAGAATATATCTATAAATGAATTAGTGTTAAGACAATTGAAATAAATTTTTTTCCAAAACACAGGCTCTATCGCCAAGCCTTAAGCTTTAGTTACAAATATGGGAGAAAATATTACAGCTCAGAGAATTCAAAGACGTTTAGAAAATATAGAGGTTGGAGTCAACTGCAAAGTTTTTATCACTTTATTAATTGAATCATATAAGATATTAATACTTAGGATGTTAATTGAATATCAAATCACGGTTGAATTTGTGTTTTTTTCTATAATTACACAGCACAGATATTAGCTCTGACTTTTTCATATTTATCATTTCTGTATAAATATCATCAATGTCAAATAAAAAATAATAATAAAAAATTGTTATCATTGATGAAGTTTATAATTATAGTTATTTATATGTTGTTGATGCTAGTTCAGCTTACATTTTGAAAGCATACTTTTAGTGAGAGTATCGTCTGCAGATTCCAGTGACTAGAATATTATTTTGACCTGCTGACCTGCTGTTGATCCTTCAAAGATCTCTTTAGTGATTTGAATCTGTTTGTCTGTCTGTTGTCTGCTGGGAAAATGATCTGTCTGCAGCCACAATAAATAACATACTGTATTTTGTTTCACTTGAGATATAAACTATGTAAAAATAGACAGATGGGCAAGATATTTTATTGATTAGACAGATGCTTTAGGTAGACTTTAACCTTTCCACTCTGTTATATACGGAGTGTTTGAAAACTTACATGCACACTCAAAATTAAATCCTATTCAATTCTGTGTTCTATAAAAATAAAAATAAAAAACATAAATAAAACAGCACATTAAAAAAGACAGTTCTGTCTGGAAAATTGAGGTTTAACTTTTGCATAATGTACATAAAGCAGGAGACATTTGTGATGGGGAGCTTCTCAATTTATAGTTTGTCCACTGGGGTTTTCCCAGCCAGGGAGACTGTCAGGCCATTGCCAGAAATACTAAAATGCCGTAATTGGATTGTAAAGAATCAGAGCGGGACCTGCGTGAGCCTGTGAGTCCTGACAGAACTATTTATCTGCAAAGGATGTGTGTTTGTTCGAAAACAGATGTTAGCTTGCAAAGAGCCAAAGGGAGGGTGAGAGGGAAGGAGGGAAGGAGGGAGGTAGAGAGAGCAAGAAATTAAATACAGAAACGCAATAGGAGAGAGTGATTGATTCAGACAGCACACGTGGCCTTGTGATTTGAGAGTGGGTAAAGGAGATGGTGGGAAAGAGGGAAGGAGAGGAAGTACGGAGGTGGTGATTGACTGGCAGGTAATAATCGAGGCCATTTGCTGATATTAATCACTTAATGGCACTTTGACCCGTGAAATGCATGCCTTCTTAAATCTGACCCGTACAGCTTTCATGTATCCTGCTGCAGGCCTCTGAGTCTCTTGCCCATCCAGAGGAGTCATGAAGTGACAGAGACAGTTCACGAGCATCTGACCAGCTACTCCGTCCATGTTTGTGCTACCAGCATACTGCAGGATGCTGAGAGTCATTACTGGGCAGATGACAAGTCATTTTATGAGGTATAGGTGGCACAAACACTTCTGGAACACTTCATTACATAAAAAAAAATTATAAGACAAGGAAAAAAGTATATACTGTATATACAGTATTTCAAAAGGTGCAAGCTATTAGTTTGTACCTTGTATGTTGATTTGTAATTACATTCATTAACCATAATTTCAAATTGAGTCATTTAACAGTGTTTTTTTTATTATCCTTGAACATAACAATTGTGCCATTGTAATAATACTTCGTAATAAATTTCCTTTGATTGTTCTCCCTGCAACGCTTCCAGTGGTTTCTCAAATTGCTGGAAAATAACCTAATATTAGAATCCCAAGGACTGATGGTTTACATTTAAGCCAGTTTTTGTTTTCCTTTTCCCCCCAAAAGAAATCCCCTTTTGGTCTGTAATGTAAAACCAGAAAGTATTTGTGTTAGGGCACAGTGTTCAGCCTTGGCTGAGCTTCAGTCATTTCTGATTTTAGTAATTATTGTTTACATATAAAGCATGGATGAAGGTAAACCTTTTCACATTTGCATACCGTTATTGAGAAGATTCTTTTCTAATGCTTAAGTGCTTTTTAAGAATAATCTGGGTTATTATTTTACTGACCTCCTACTAACATCACCAATCTGTACCCAAAGGCAAAATTACACCAGACCATCTGTACAAGAGCACTCGATTATGGTGGTCCTAAAACTTATGCCTCCATTAAGGCCTAACCAGACAGCGAACATACACAACCTTTGTAGGTTGTAGGGCAGACAGGCCTGCTGTGTGCAGGTGTGAGACTGACTGCCCGTGGTTAAGCCCCTGTTGACCCTAAGTCCTGTTCCCTCTTCCCACCATCTCTCTTTCCTTCTGTCCCTCCATGAATCCACTTCCTCCCATGCCAGGGGGTCAGAGCTCCCTGGGAGCGCTTGTCCGGTGTGCTTGCATACTCTGCTCCTAGTGGCTGCTTGCTTGGCTCGGCTGAAATGGAGCTCGTCCCAGTCCTCATTAGAAGATGTTGAACATGGCTGTTACTAATCTGTTTTTGGTCACACTGTGAACCGGGAGTGCTGTTTCCTCCCTGCCTGAAAGTAATTAGACTCGAAGGAAATTACTTTTTTTTAATTCCCAGACTCTCTCTTATTCTCTCTGAATGCCCATAACTCTTTTCTCATCACACAGTGCTCTGCTATCAACCTTAACCTAACCCTTTGCATGAGCAAAGTTTGTGTTTCTGTCATTTTAGCTGTGCGTGTGTTTGTGTTGGGTGATGTTCTGAGGAGTTCTGATGCTTTCTCCAGATCAGGCCTTCGATACGCCCTGTGTCTCGGTGGGAATGAAGGGGCCAGGTGTGGAGTGCAGGTGGTCTGAGCGTGAGCCTCAGAGATACTGGCCTCTTGTTTTTGCATATTTTCTTTCCTTCCCCAGTTCTCTTCTTTCTCACTCATCCCCTTCAAGTCTTTATTCAGTCTTCCATGCTTCCTGCAGTTTAATCTCTAAATTCAGATTGTTTTTCATTGCCTTTTTATTTCCTCCCCTCTCTCCTCCTCCCTTTCTGAACAGGGTGAAAGGTGTTCGTTCTCTATCCAGATGTGGCACTATTTCCTCTCAGCTTTGCGCAGTGACCTGTGGATCACCGTTTCCCCGCTGTTGGCCCAGCAGACCCTGGCGCAGGTGTTGGCACAGACTCTTGAGCTCCTGCTTCAGCGGTACTCCAGAGCTCGGGCCTCCTACAAAAGACACCCTCAGATCAGGTACCAGACAGCGAGTCATCCTTAACTGTCCTTAAAATCACCTGGCAAACTCATCACGCATGGTTATGACCTTCCACAGACATATTTGAGATCTTTTGATCATGTTTTACCATCTGGTTTTATGTCTCCAGGCTTGTCAGGGATAGTAGATAGACCAGATATAACAAATGGTTCTTATTGTTAATGTTATTGTTGTTTAGGGCAATCAGTTTTTAAAGGAATAGTCCAGAATGCTATTTATTTATTTCTTTTTTATTATTGGCTTTTGTTGTGTATGGGTAATTCCTCCAAATATTAAATTCTGATGTAAAAGTTTTTTTTCTAGGATCGACTAGGATCGAAAGTGCTCTTTATAACAAATATAACAGCTCATAGATGGAAATGATTTGTGTTTCTGTGTTAAGAACATAGTTATGTGGGTTTCATCATGTTTGGCTACCAGACGACCTTACAGAAAGCAGAATACGTTCCCCCTAATGTCTGACTCTTTACCTTACGACCTTAATTGTTAGAGCATGACAGTTGGACAGTTACAGTACATTGTCGCATATTTTCAATGCTAAGTCACCAGGAACATTTTTAAATATATTTTCAATATTTTCCTAATTCATATTATTCATATATGGATACAACGGATGATATTGTTGAGGGGAGTCAGAGTATTCCTTTGAGGCCAGTTCTGGCTTTGAGTTTCTGGAAATGTTCTATAGTTCTGATTGCATATGTAACTAAGCTTGATCGTAATCCAACGTGAAGGCCATCACCCGAAAACCACACACTCGGCTACAGTCTAACTGCGTGCAGTCATCCGCACCGCCTCGACCAGCTCACCATATCTGCAGCGCCTCACGAAACACTAGGCTATCTGTCCAGCAGGAACTACAGGCTTAGTAGGCAGTGTTGCATGTTTTAGTGATTGCGCAGGGCTCCGGATTTGTTCAAACAGGCTCTCTTTGTTAGCACGCTAACCCTAGGGCCTGGCTGTGGGCCCTGCTCGGTCATGCTCCATGGGGCCTGGGTCTTATCGAGGGGGGCTCGTGCGCTGCATTAGCACATAGTTAAAGCGGTTAAAGACTCGGCCAGAGCACACTCTCCTTCTCCAGCCGGGGGCCGATGAGAAAGTGCAGAGCACCGAGAGACCGTGGGGAGGGACAAGGGAAGGAGAGTGAGAGTGGAGAGGAAGGTGAGGATGGATGGAAGGTTTGTTTCACGTTTCCCCTGATGCGCATCGCTGCAAGGACACACAGCTATGAGCTGCTGAGTGCAGACTGAGCCTTGAGTCTTTCACACAGATGGTCCTCTGAAGTCCTTCTTGTGCTCTCTCTCTCTCTCTCTCTCTCTCTCTCGCTGTGTCTCTCTCTCTCTCTCTCTCTCTCTCTCTATCACTCTTTCCTTCACTTTCCAGCTGTGGGATATTCACAAAGTGTTTTGTAAAACAGGGGAAGTTTAATATGCCGATGAAAACTAAGGTTTGATGAAGATGGATCTAAGTGGGTGTCTTGTCTGACCTTTCCTGAACCCGAGGTTATGCCGGCATATGAAATGTAGATAAGACCTAAATCATGTATGTTAAGGGGAAAATATACCAGGGCTTTGGGAAACAGACATGCAAGTAATGTATTTTAATTCTTGAGTGAGAATTTTTAAAATTTTAAAATTATTAAAAGTGGCTTTATTGTAAAAATAAGTTTTTGAGATTTGAAGGTTTTAAAATGTTTATGTAACATCATGGAGGAAGTATAAAGTACGCACCTTGTCTAGGAAATCTGTATCAAGTGATGATCATGACATGCTGTTCAAAACCAGGAAGTCATACAGAACAATTTAGTAAAAGTAAACTCAACCCAGTGTTCAACCTCTCCTACCTCAGAATGGACATCACAGCCATACTTCTCTGTGTGGAGCAGCTGATGTGGTCCGTGTATGACAACGTGGAGGATCTTGTCAGACCAGAGCCGCCTTCAGAACCCTCCAGCACCTGGGTGTACATCATCCACAGCCTGTGTAATCAGCTCCTGGATGTTCTGGTCATCCTGACTGCTCCTCTGTCAGAGCTGTACAGGTACCAGAGACATACCATAACCTCATGGAAATAAGTGCACTGAAAATGTGTACAGTTATATATTTGTGTATGCAAACTAAACACTTGGTTCTGTTATCTAGATCTTTTCAGAATGGCTTTAGTGAAGAAGTGCCCACGGCTCCAGCAGATGCATGTGCACCCTTTTGGCTAAATATCATCAACCCTACGCTCTTCCCTTTGGATCAGCCAAGGTATCGGATACTAGGAATTAAAATGTCCTTATTCATAATATAGCATTTTAGTTCCAGTCTGAAATCCTTTATAAAAAGTCTTTTATACTGATGTCGACGAAGAAAAAAAAAATTCTTTTTATTAATGCGAGATGACTGGAACTGCTGCATCGTACCACTGCACATGATAAATACGTCCAGTCCTATCTGCATTTTAATCGATGTATAAACCTTGCATTCTGGAACAGCTTTTTATTTGTTAGAAGTGATAGAAAAATATTTTCCACCACCTGAAAATTGAGTGTTTTCATTTACAAAATGAAATTTAATTAAACCTCTATAATCGTAATTAAATAAAGGTAATTATAGCCGAACTGGTGAACGTAATGATCTGATATGATGTGTGTCATTTGATTTGCTTTTGCAGCTTGCACAGAGCAAAATGGTTTACACACACACACACACACACACACAAATCGTGCGTTATTCCTGCGAGCAGGCCCCCTGGCTTTACTGTTCTAATTCAGACCAGATGCTGATGCCACTGTTGGTCATGCTCTTTATGCTGATGTGCACTGTGCTTTTTCACTTGGGGTGTGAAAAGCTGAATCCGAGCCGTAGGAGGCCTGAGAAACTGGGGCGAATGTCAGGTTGTCTGACATCACCCTCCACGAACACTCTCGCCCCTGCACCCGTGTGATATCATTCAGCCTTGTGATCACACAAATCACCCATGAGCCTGGCTCCCATTGGCCTGAAGGACTGAAATTAGTTTAGTTTTATTACCTTGTCAGGTTTTTGCGTGCCTCTATATGTTCGAGCCTCTCAGAGGCCCCACAGTGGGGGTGCTGAAGCCGGCGGGCCATGCAGCCGGCGGGCAACTCAAATCAAACTTCCCCCTTGGTGAACAGACTGTTTTGATTATTTAATAAAATAATAATAAAAGAGTAAGGAGAATGTCGATAAATCAAACCATGTTGTGACATGTAGAAAGTCTCTGACTTAGTGTTTTGGGATATGTGTGTGAGTGTGAGAGAGAGAAACCTGACCCCGTAGTGCAGCTCTATGATTTATTGTAACTCTTGGACTATATCTGCTGGATTTGCAGCCTCGTGACACCATAAATCGCTTGCGCTGGAGTGAAGTGCAGCGTTCATCTCTCTGGCAGCAGCCTGCACCATGTTGTTCAGCAGCTATGCTCTATTTCAGTCCATCATGTGTATCCGCCATTTACGTGTAAGTAATTAACGAAGGGAAAAAGGCTTTACACTTGCAGAGACAAACAAACTATATTTCGTAGTTGGAGAAAAAAATAAATAAGCTTGTGCATTTTTTTTCCTCCTAAAACTTAATTTGGATTCTCTCCAAATGTTCACCATACTGTCAAACACTTTCTATCCTCCTTGCTTCCACATTCACAGCTTTAACGAGCAAACATATTAGATACGAGCCGGCAGAATCAGAGACATTTAAAGAAAGGCCCGGGGCTGAGCTAGAGTACATTCTGTATTTAGTATAACAAGATAAAAGCGTGCGTGCGTGCGTGTGTGTGTGTGTGTGTGTGTCTGATGGCTATACTGATTTCATTTCTGTCTTTCTGTTCGTACAGGGGCGGGGTGGAAAGTGAAAGCTCGGCTCTGTGGCTGTTGAACATGGTGAGCTCGGGACCTGGCTTCTCTCCGGCTCTGCTCCTGCAGGCTATGCTGCACCACGACTGCGTTCTCCTGCGTCTTCTCATCTCCCATTCCTGTAGGAGTCCTCTTCCCTTTCTCCCCACTAATGTAAAACTAACTAACTGGGTTAATTCCAGCTAAGATATACACATGCAAAGCCAGCCAACACATCTTGTAAAGTGGTTTCTTATGCAACATCACACACAAGCTACTTCCCTTAGTCAGGCCTTATATAGCATTACTTTAAAGATGAAAGGAAAGCCAGGCGTCAAGAATGCTATCATATGGATCTAACATGGCTTCCTATTTGATATATACAGTATACTGCACTATAAAAGGTGTTAAAGCAATTATTCCGTGTTTTATATATAGGGCACTAAATTGGGATTTAGGAGTCATTTCAGAATCAGACTCCTTGTGGTGACCGAGATAGACCGCACTGTTAATCTTCTGATGGTCATTCCTGGTGTTTGGTTCCGTTCAGATCTCCAGATGTTCTGAAAACATAGTTCTCTTGTCTCAGCAGGAAAAAAAGGTCTACGTTCAGCTTTAAAAAGTAAAATCCGACATGGCAAAAGTAGCCAGCGCACAGCATGCACCTGAGCACGATCTTACATGAAACAGAAATCAGTTAAGGGATTTTGTGTTTATTTTAACACAATGATTTTATTCACATTTTGTTCCATTTTCCATAACATGGTGGATGACAGTAGCTCTTGTTGCATGTTATTCTTATTGTATGTTTCGTCTACGTGGATAATAATAAATCCGTCGTTTCTATGGCAGTTATTTACAGGGTCGGGTTGTCAGCTCGCACCTGAGTGTATCTGGACGCTCTGGGGTGCAGGACCTTGCGCAAAGGTCCAACAGCGGCAACCATGGATCTCCTGGTCCGCAGTCCAACACCGTAACCACCGAGCCAACTCTGCCGCCTGTTGCATGTTATTAGAAAAACCTCTACAACAAATCTTTAAATATATAAATCCTAAGGCACTAAGGAGTTGTAAGAATACCCCTTGAAATCTAACTCATGATTAAGTTTGTAGCTTACACAAAGGTGACAGTAATAGTCTCTCTCACACACACACACACACACATAAAAGGAGCAGTAGTGGCTCAGTGTGTTAAGGCACTGGGTTAGTGATCGTAAGGTCGAAGGTTATATAATGGCTGACCCTCCGCTCTGACCCCAGCCTACTAATGAAGCTGGGATATGTGAAGAATAAAGAATTTCACTGTGTAGTAATGTATATGTGATGAATAAAGGCTGAACTAAAAAAAAAAAAAAAAAAAACTTAAAAGGTGGCTAGCTAAAGGGGCTGTCACGCTGGCAAAGCAAAAGGCTCTAGCTAATAAAAGTGACACAATTTTAAATAAGACATCACAAATAAATGAAAGTTTTTTCATAAAGAAGGTCAACAGACACCCGGAAGAACAACCAACATTATCTTTTACTAATTAAAGATTTTGAAATTGGTAAAGGTGTAAACAATATTATTCACCAGTAGTAAAAACCTCTCGTATTTAAATATCGGTGTAATTGACTGGCAGAGATTCGGGGTAGTTTGTGCTTTATGTGCTAGACTCATTTAATGCAAGTAAGCCATAAATTATCATCCCTCCAACAATCCATCTGTCATTCAAAGTGCAATCACAGTGCTGATGGAATTGGGCTCTTTAAGCCAAGGAGGTCTTTGAGTGCTCGTTTTGTGAGTACACAGCTTTACACACCCATCATCATCGCCCTTATCACCCTCCTCATCATCACTGAATCAATAACACTCTGTAATAAACACTCATTTTGGCGTGGGGGAGCAAAGTGAATGACCTTTCAAAATTTGCCTCCCCTTTTCCCTCCACTCGGAGAAGTGTAACCTTTAAAGACTGTTTTGTGCTTTCACATTAATTCACATTATAGAGACCTCATTAATAACCAGGCGGTGCGCTGAGGACGCCTGCTTTAGTGCTGCGGTGCGAGAATCACACCGCCGTAAATCAAGGCGCTAGAGCTGCGGCGCGGCTAATTAAGAAGAAACACAGTGGCTTGGTCATCCACTATGTACAGTTCTTCTCTGGGCTTATTCTCTTGAGTCACCGTCTCCCTGCGTGGTTAGCACTATCCGAAGCCCACCCTTGCTTTCAAATCCGTCAAGGGAATGTTGACGGTGTCTGGGTCCAATTAAGCCCCTTCTGAGCAATGCTTTCTAGCTGTTGTTCTTCGTATCCGGTGACGCATCGGACCTGTATGGTTTTATGAACAGTGTACTATGTGCAACTTGAAAAATTTCTTTCAAAATCCTATGAGACAGAGTATGAGCTTGTTTATTGGGTTAGCATAAAGGCTGTGTTTTGCTTACATGCCACAGAGCAGCACCATCTCATTACTTAAGAAATATTTTTATTATGCGGAAATTTCTGCATCAGACACAAATCCGTATTAATAACGTGTTTCTTTTACAATTGTATAATGTTTATCAGTGTGAAATGCTTCATTACGCAACAATGCTTTAAATTATAATGCAGACTTTCACGCTCTCATGTGTTTCCAGCACCAAGTTCATAAGACACTACTGAGCATCTTTTTGAAGTGCTTGCATTTATGCAGTTTTTCTGATAATTTAAATCAGGAAGTGATGTAACTTCATCAGGGGTTACTTTATAAGATCAGAGCGCTAAACACTAATGTTATTCAGAGTCATAATTTTATGTCAATTAAAATCTGTGATTTATGACAAAGGCGACGTTTATATTACAATCCGCATTGTTCTGTTTTGATTTTTTGTTCAGATCAGATTTGCTCGTCGATGACGATTCACATTCATAATTACAAGTGACTTTTATCTGACTCTAATGTGGATGCGTGTGTCCTCTAAAATGGCACGCAAGCGCACATCGGTACGTCTTTGCTCACAGCATCTGGGTCACAGCACCTCATGCAGTATTTGTGTGACCACTAATTCATTTCAAACAATGGGTGTGATTTTTATCAAAACATGATTGGGATTGTACTCTGGAGGCTGGCAGGCAGTTAGTATTTGTTGAGGTCCAGAAGAAGAAACAAAGCCAGATGGCATGCTTTAGCTGTTTTATGCAGGTATTGCTAGTACTGTTATGAAATTCCTGCTCTTCTGGTGTTGACCGACGATGTCAGCGTTCTACACGTGCATTCCGATCTGCACAATTTTCACACAAAAGTGTCTCAGATCCAATCTGAAAAACATCAGATTTGTGGGAGAAAAATCATTAGGGAAAAAAATCGGATTTGAGTCACTTTAGACTGGTAGTGTGAACGCAACCTAAAGGACTTAGGGACATAGGTCCTGCAGTACATAGGCCGTAGGTAAACTGCAGTACTGTATATATTCTGTGTTTTTATTGTATGTGGTTTACAACAGGAAGAATGATCAATTTCCTCTCTGTTTTTTTTTTTTTAATACCACCTCCTGTTAAGCTGCAGAATATAAACAGCTGTGCAAAGTAAATTCTTTAATGTGGCAGGTAATTTAGGCATGTCATTTCAAAACAGGCTAGATTTGTGAAAGGGTGCTAACCGTACCTCTCAAAGATGCTGAATGTGTGCTGTGTTTCAGTTTCACACAGACACACACACACACACCTTTTCAAATGCCTGTCATCTCCTACCAGGGACGCCGTAAGACTAGATCTTTCTGTTGCTGTCTCCAGGCCTGTAGGACTGACAGGACCTGTCCAAGGACATTCTGTCAAATCATAACAAATTTTCTTTTCTGTCCTTGGTCAGACAATGTTTATCCACAAAATCAGATGGCTACCCACAATTCCTACAGAGCCTTTTGTTACATGTGTACCAAGCTTTAGACTCACATGGCCTTGAAGTGTGTATCAGCAATTTATTACATTTTCAGGTACCGTAATGAAGGGCAGGATGGATTTTTCTTTTGTTGTGCGCTCTGAAAGTCCACAGGGTAATCTAAATGTACTTCCGTTTAGAAGTTTACTACAGTATGTAGTCGAGTCCTATATGTACTATGTTAATGAAGCTGAATCTTTCAGCGTGTTTACGCATCCATACACTACCATCTCTATATCATCATCCCACAGCATCACCAAAACCCAGGAGGAAACAGTTGAATATGCTGTTAACTGGTTACTTGGCTTCTCTGTTTTCAGATCTGTGTTTGGACAGTAAGGTTGAAGTGTCCCCCGAGGCCCAGGAAGCTGCTGCTGAGTTTGTGGAAGCTATTTTTGCCATCCTGTCCTCTCTAAACAACATCCCCAGGGCTCTAGCGCTTGTGCTTGAGGGCTACCTGGATAGAAGACACCTATGGGACCACTTTTGCTGTTTAGCAGGTATAAAAAAAAATAAATAAATAAATACATAAAATGCAGCAACTCTTCTCTGCACAATACAGCGAGCTGGAAAGTCCATGCTCTAAGTCTTATTTCCCGCCTCGTCCAGTCTGCTGTGTCCCTAATTACCCGAGTATTAAATCTGACCAGCAGGCTAGTTGGTAACACGCATGGACAGGAGAGGCTCCTCATAAATCAAAGCCACAATTAAACCTTCAGCTCTCCCTATGATTGCTTATTTATTGCCATTTCCATTTTAACCTTGTCTCTTTGTCCCCATTTCGACAAAAGCTGCTACATGTATATTCCCTGTTGTGCTAATGGTTAGCACGTTGATTTAGCATACTGACACAGAGACTGCAATTACGGCCTGACACTTTGCTTTTGGAACTGCCTTTGATTTGGGGGTTTAATCCGGTCTCCTGCCGAGCCAGAGCACTCGTTTTTTTGTGTTTTTATTACATGCGAGGGGTAATTATTGTTGCATAAATTAGACAAATGAGAGGGGGGTATGCTAGGAGAGGGAGAAGGAGGGTGTGTTGTGAGTGCGCCCTGCTTTTTGTGTGTAACTGAATGTTCCTGGAGGCGTAATTGGCTTAATTGCTGATTGGGCCCACTTCAAGAGGACCAATGAAATCCAGCGCTAGAACAAAGGCATCTGTGATGAGCTTTGCTTAGTTCTAGGATTTGCCTGCGTGCCATTTGGTAAGTGACATAATTGGACTTGTCAGAAATGCCAGGCGAGGATATTGCCTTAGTTTTATAATCTTCGCTAATTTAGCTTGACATCTTTGTGTATTTTGAGACGCCTCCTTCCCTTATCAGACGGAAATGGCTAAACAGGAGCACCTTACAGATTTTAATTTAATAGTTTACATTTTAGATGCCATGTATCTCTGTTACTACTCACACCATCTTTGGGTTTTTTTGTTGTTGTTTTTTTTTACTTCCTCTGTCTGCACATATCGTAACCACATCTAACAAAATTCTGGTTTCTCCCAAAAGTTTTACGATGAGACATCATCCACGTCATTCGCTTGTCTCATTACCTGAGACAGCCTTTAAACCACTTAAATCCTTCTTCTAAGCGTTCCTCTCTGTTTTGATGATGATGTGATGGACAGGACCATTGCTGACATTTGGACAGCTGCTCTCTGATTATAAGCTGAATTGATTAGGCTTAATACAGCAGAAAGCTAGAGTTGGATGGTACTGCCATATTGTTGTAATTAGGTTGTAGGACATTTTGAAAGTTGTAATGTTGGGGAAATATGGAGTGAATGACCCCCCGGGAACAGTGTTGCTAAGGCAACCTCAATAAATATCAACATTTATTTACAGCAGTATTTTTTTTATTTATTTACTCTCATAATGGCCGAATTCATATACAGGTTATATATATATATATATATATAGATATATATATCACAGAGATCAGAAATCCTGGTTGGATGAATACAACAGCTTCCCGCACACTGTGTGTGTGTATCAAATGTCTCTTCTACATGAAGGACTTCTGTATTTCTCTTAACTGTTGTAGCATTATCTTTCTGATTACTATAATTCTTTCCTTAAATGTTACTGTGAAGTGCATCATGGCTTCCAAACGCAGTGCTAGTGATAACAGCAGCAAGACGCGGAGGAGTGAGAGTAAAGAAAAGGTTTTTAAACAACATGAAGGTGGAAAATCAGTGATTATTATATTGCTCATAATGTAGGCAAGTCACATCCATATAGTACAGGAACACTGCAGTATCCCATATAGCGTCATTACATATCTACATTACAGTAGTGTAACATGGTGTTCCTAATGCATAAGGTTCAGTTTCTCAGAATAGATCTTGGACGTTAAGTGTTATTGTTTTTTCCTTTCAGTTGATTTAATGTTTTTTTAAGTTGCAGTTGCATAGTATGTAGACTTGGAGAAGCAATTTTGTGGTTCTCTTTGTTTGACAAAGCAATCTAAATGCATTTACTAACCCAAGCAACAGGTTCCCTCATGGACCAGTGGTTAGGATTACGGTCAAGGCCAGGGTTCAAGTCCTGTTCAGGGCATTGGCTTCATTGCAGGAAAGGAAAGAAAAAAAACTGCCGTTAGCAGTGTAGGCATTTCATTGCTGTATTACAGTTGAGTGATTTAAAAAAATGCAATTATTAGATATTGTTTTGAAGTCATTTTTGCGGAATTCTACCGGGGTAATTTATTTGACCTTATCCTAAGGTCTTGTAGTTAATGTTGGTCCAATGTCATCAAAGTAATTCTTTGCTCTTTAATCCTTCAAGTATCCCAATTTCCATAACGTAGTGTTTTGGCAACCAGCAATAGCCGATTCCTATCCAAAAACTTGTCTAAATCATGAGCAAAGCACACTTAACTTGCAGTTTTAAAAATCGTTGAGTGGACTTTACTGCTCGGTTGTTTAAACTGGCTCTGTAACCTTGTGTGGTCTTTGCAAGCAGATGCCATGGCAAGGTCACAAAAGAAACTAAAAAGGAAAAAAATGCACATTGCTTTGATGAAAAAACTGGAAATGTCAAAGTATACTATTGGCAGGAAAATTTAGTCTTGGCCAAAACCTGATTTCTTGATTGCTTTCCAGAATTTAGCCACAGTAACATCTGGCAGGATTTCCCATGCTGCCACACATATATTCATGATTTATTGAGTGACATCAGGCTTGTTGAGTTCATTTATAATTTTATGGAAAATAATGGGCTTAACTGATTTGAATACATCTAAGTATTGTATTTGTTTATGCTGTAGTGAAATGTACAATTAACCGTGTAATCCATTTAAAGTCAGCTTAGATGAACTGAACAGACACTTACTGACTGCCATAAGTGAGCAGATCAAATTTTACAACAAATTTACAAATTTTTGTAACTAACTGAACTTGTATTTTGACAGATCCAGTTAAAGTAGAGCCTGTGCTGTTTAAGTGTGTCAGAGACGTCATCTTCCAACCAATCCGCAGCCTGTTAGGGCACTTAGTGAGCATGATGCAGGCATGTGAAGAACGACCTGGGCCTTTGCTTAGGCAAAACCTCCCTGAAAATATATTGACCAAGATCCCCAAAGAGTGGAACTTTGTACCTCAGGACGCCAAGACGAAAGACAGCAGCAAGAGTGAGTAAAGTCTGAAAGTGAGTTTTCAAAATTTGATTTAGGATTAAAATGACCTGGATGGCCATCTAGAAAAAAAAAATAAACATCTTGTTTGAAATATTAAGTAATGATTAAACTTAGAATTAATTTTGTTTAGTTTAATGTTGAAATCTCAGTGATTTAGAAACAAAAAAATAAAAACATTTGTATATTATTGTATATTTTTTAAAAAGTATTTTCTTTTGCATTGTACATTATAATCTTTATTTATACATCAGTCAAAATGCAATTCATTTAATGATGATGTTAATTGAGTACACAGTAGGTTTAAATATAATATAATTAAACTAAATAAATATATTTAAAAAATTCATCAAACATGAAACATTATTTTTGTATTATGGTCAGTCCATGTGCCATCTGGCACATCGAGCAATGGAGACTCCCCACCCTCGAGGTATATCCCTCGTTTCTGTGGGATTTACTTAAGACGTCGGGTTGCCAGCTTGATGCCCAATTGTCAATCACACTACGGGCAATTTGAGAACGCCAATTAACCTAACCTGCATTTCTTTGGACTGTGGGTGGAAACCAGAGCCCCTGGAGGAAACCCATCAAGCACGGGGAGAACATGCAAACATGCACACAGATCTGAGGTGCTGAGTAGACAGAGAACATTGTTACCACTAAGCCACTGTGCCGCCAGTAGGCAGGGTACAGGTAGCATTTTCCACCTCACAGTAATGTTAGTTTAATCCTGAATTTATGTTTCTGTGCTTGTCCTCCCTGCATACATGTGGGTTATATTTGAGCTGTCCAATCTTGTCCCACCTCACAAAAGCATACCAGGAGATAGACTTGCTATGCATATATAGTACTGTGCAAAAGTCGAGCCACCCCTCATCTCTTCATATTAAATAATAAAGAAATAGGAACAAATGTTTTACTGCACCAGGCTGCCAAGTCCCTGGAGATACGTACAACTTAAAAATTTGTTGTTTATTTAATAGCTACAGGAGCAACCTCATTTCCCCTCTCTTCTGTTTCAACCATTCAGCATCACCAGGGACTGGACTGAAAGTGAGACCCTTGAATGAGAACAGTCACCAAAAATGAGAACCAAAGAAATCCTTAAAGAAGCCTCTATTCCTTAAGACTATCATAAAAAAAGGAGAAAGCCTGGCTCTTTTTAAGCAAACTGGGAAGGAATCAGGGGAGAAGTACTGTATGTCTGAATGGTGCCCTGTGATATACTGGTGTCCCAGCCAGATTGTATTTATTTACTGTACTGCACATTTATGGGATATGTCACTTATCCAGACTGACTTGCATTTACAGTATAACATGCCCATTTTAGCAGGTATCACAAGCTTCAGAGAAGTAGTCCAATGTCTTAACCACTGTGCTACCACTTTATGCCTCTTACCAAGGGGCTCAGACAGTTACAGTCTAGGTTACAGACCAGAAGGTCAGTGCTTCAAGCCCCAGCACCATCAAGCTATTGGGCCCTTAAACAAGGCCTTAACCCTATCTGCTCCAGAGCCCCTGTATCACTATGACCCCCGCTTCCTAATTGGGATATGCAAAAAAGAAAAAATCACTCTGCTATGATGTACATGTAATGGTAATTATTATTATGAATTATTGAGATGAGTTCCAGATGCACCACAAACCTGAATAGGATATACTGTAGCAGTAACTGAAGAACATCTTACTGACATGCCAGTTATTTTAATTAATTGAGCAAATTAAAATGATAATCTGAGTTAGGTTTTCATTCTGCTTAATTAGTAGAAGATTAACCAGAAGAAAACAGACTAATGTTTCAGAATATTAAAAAAAATATATATTTTTTTAACCACTTTATAATATCACTGTTTTCTCATTCTTTGTAGTCACCATTAGTCTGACCGTTCAGGCTCTCTCCTTCATCTTCACCCACCTCCCGTCCTGTGTGGCCTCTATCCCCCTGCCTGTCCGCTTCCTCTTTCACATGGCTGAGAAGCATCAGGGCCAAAGCGCCAGACAGACAGGGCGCTTGGGTCTGCTTATCCAGGCGCTGCTCAGCCTCCTGTGCCAGGGCCTGGAGAATGGCGAGACCCTGGAGATGGTATCTACTGAGCCCTTGGAGCGAGGGGTCAAAGAGCGTCTGGCGCTGCTGTCTGAGTGCCTGCAGGTGAGCCTGGGCCTGGAGAAGGGCAAGCCCAAACCGATTGTGCATAAGATCCTGCAGGGTCTGGAGGAGAAAAGGCCCAAGTGGAACTCCATCCAGCTGCAGAAATCACGCAAGCTCTGCAGCGAGAGGTGAGCGCTGAAAACAGAGCGATGTGTTAATCAGTTACAGTAAAAGGTTAATGTTATGCGATTGCAAATGTAGCTGTAGCGATTTCAATATGTTTGCAGTAAAACTGATTAACTTAATGCGATTGAAAATATACCATCGGGGGGAAAAAATGGCTTTCGTTTTGGCTCCCGTGTATGCACCAATATGTTAATGCATAATTTCAAACTAGACTTATTGTGACTTTTGCTCTGCTGAGTTTCTCAAAGTTCAGTCATTCAATCAATGAGCAGTTTGCATTCAGGGAAATTGCCTGATTTGTTTGATCATGAATTTAATACCACATTTAACGTCAACCGTGACCCTGCCAACATCACTTCGGAGAAGAGGCGAGCTTGATGTTTTTGGAGAAATGACATCACTGCTGATTTTTTATTTATTTTTTTTAACACAAAAAACCACAACTTCTATCACAAACTAGCAATGTTCCTTACTAAGTAGATAGCCTTGTTTAAAATGATTTAATGTCATATAATAAATATATAGATGAAAAAACAAGGTAAATTACTGCCAGTATTCCAGGAAATGTTTTTCCATAAATGACAGGAAAGACAGGCAAAAAAAAAAGGGCAGAAAGGGGCATGGTAGAAAAAAAAAAAAAAAACTAGGAAGAGTGATTATGTATCACCTGTCTCAGACACTCAAGAGATCCATTACTATTCATTAAAATAACCTTCACTTTCCAGCACTGTTTGTGTTGTAAACAATCAGCGTACAGTGCAGCGGCGGAGTGCACGTTCCCTAAAAAACCTTCCCCCCCCCTTTACTTGTCAACACACACTGACATGCACACACACCCCTCCGCAGTCTCTTGTCTTTGCAAAGTAATTTGTAGAGGAGAAGATGATTGCTCTCCATCATGGTGACCCTGGCAGGGCTTGACGGCGTGCATACACAGATGAAGATGAATGCAGTGGGTTCGGGCGGCGGAGGGGGTGTCCTGCCTCTTTCAGGGCACATTGGCTCTAATGACGTGATTGATAGCTTGTCCCGGATCCGCCGAGCCTCTCATTAATCAAGCCGCTGACTGGATCCAATCATTTGCTTCACCTGCACACTGATGGACAGGGAAGGATGTGGGCCCAGGTGCTGACACGTGGCCTGCTCAGGGCCTCGGTAGCTTCTCCTCAATGTCAGCGCCACTAACGGCCTCCTGACAGCCAGCACTCACGACGTCTCACTGCCTGACTGCTTAAAAAAAGGGGAGGAAGTGAGAGAAAAACAGTGACAGCAGGTGTGGGAGGAAGGTGTCTATTTCTTTTTCCTTTTTTTTTTCTTTTTTTTGCTTGTCGTGAGGTGAGATATGTGAAGAGGTGGTGTGGACCTTAAGGTTTATGGTACAAATAATGCAGCATTTTTGTGCGTTTCCTGTGTTATCTTCAAATGAGGAAAAGATGTAAAAAAAAAAAAATAATAAAAAAGAGCTTTGGGCAACATGCCAACATTTCAGCACTGGTTACACTGCTAAATTGTCCTCGCAATGCCCATCTGATAGCTATTTGTCAGCTCGTGTTCCTCATGCTATATAAGCAGAGACCGTTTACGTGGATGCATCTCTCTCTTTCACACACTCTCTCTCTCTTTCAGCACATTCGAGCGTGTGGAGAGTGGCCCGGCGCGGGATCGAGGTGGACCCAGTGAACCGGCCGAGCAGAAAATGTGTGCTGTGCTGCTGGCGCTGAGCCAGGGAGCAGGTGGTATTCAGAACCTGCAGCAGATCCATCATACCATCCAGCTCAATGAGGTGGGCACGTGCTGGTTTTTACCAAGCAATTAAGCAGCGCTGCATCCACAGACAAAAAGAGTTTAACACTTAACGTGCTCACACGCTCACACACTCCTATACAGGAGAAGGTTTGGGGCAACCCATGACACCTGTGTGGCTGCATAACACTCAGGGATAAAACTGTTTTTCTTAGGTTATCTTAAGATTGGTTTGTCATACAGTATTTTTTATGTTTTTGTATCTGTGTCTGTCCTTTTCATCCTTTTGTCTGTCCGTCTCTGATGGTGAAGGTTCTACTTAATAACCTTGATGTCGTCTTTGGATTCTGCATTCAAACAAACATGCTTTCTGTCATTGCTTGTGACTGGAATTGTTTAAATAGTTTAAGGACTGAAATTTCCACAGACACTTTTTGTACCAGTGAACAGTTGGAAACCTCAACGAAGTGGACTTTATGTTAACAAAAACTCTTTTCTTGCCCCGTAGCACAGAGTTGTAGAGAGGATTTAACTATGTATGGTCACTCTGTATTGGTATGGCCTAAATGAGGTTGGGTTCCCTTTTGAGTCTGGTTCCTCTTGAGGTTTCGTCCTTATGTCATCGCAGGGGGTTTTCTTCGCCAACGTTGCCTCTGACTTGACACAGAGGACGCACTGATAATGTGCAGTACTGTATAAAATCATTGAGCCGCTCCTCATTTCTTTATATTTTATGAATAAGTTCTCCAGGTTTCCTGAAGGACTTTTTTGGCTCTCAGTCCAGTCCCTGTACTCCATTTTCAGAGGAACGTTTTTTGTTTGATAAGCCACACAGTGACCAACAAATCATTCATACATTAAAAAACTTCTAACTTAAGGCATGAACCAGGTGCAGATGATGACGGATGATGATAAGAGTTGGTGATTAGTATACTGATGATGCTGAATGCTGAGTGGTTGGAACAGAAGAGAGGGGAAATGAGGTTGCTGCTGAGATGGTTACATAAACAAGCAACTTTTTAATTGAATCTTCTAGCACTTTGCAGCCTGTTGCAGTAAAACATTTGGTCCCATTTCTTTAATTTAATCTACATCACTTAATTTAATATGAAGAGATGAGTGGCTCAAAACCTTTGCACAGGACTGTGTATCCAGATTTTTTTTCTTTTGTGCCGCTGCTTTGCGACAATGTCCATTGTTAAAAAGCACTATGAACCGAATAGAGTTTGGAATTGGTCCAAACAGCAAGGTCAAATACTGTACTGTATGAGCCATAAAGTTTTTTTTTTCTTCTGTAGCCTTCTTTCTGTTTTAATGTAAAGCATAAAAATGAACAAGAAGGGCTAGACCTAGACATTGCAGGTGTGTGTGTGTGTGCGTGTGTGTGTGTGCACCTTATTTTGATGATAAAATGGTTTGTTCTTTTCATACTTTTGCATGTAGTTATTTTATTTGACTACAGATTCAGACACCACAAATGCGAGAATATTAACTCTCCTCAAAAACTGTTGCCACATCACCCGTATACTGTATTTTCACATTAACCAGTTAGATCATTTCTGATCGTTTCTGACAGTATTTGAAGCTTTATTTCAAGTTAGTCTTAAGTGACATACTTCCTCGTGTCACATCTATACATATCTCTGTCCTCAAATTCTATTCTGGATTAAAACTGATTAATTTCTACCATTGTCGGGCCAATTACTGAGGGAATAGAGAGAAAAAGAAATGTCCATTACTTCCAAAATTGGATATGGAATAATTGTAGAGATGTACTCATTTGTCCATTGGTGTGTTCAATAGGCCTGTGGAGATTCCTGCTTAATTTTACCATTTTAATGGGCGCTTGTGAAATGTAGTCTAATAATAATGTACGTCTAGACTCATCCAGGTTCGCATGAGCGTTGCTATCTTTGTCCTTTCAATCATTTCATCCTCACGTGCTGTCTTTTTTTAGCGGGTTTTATTTAACTTAGGCCACCGTATTCTCGCTCTCTCTCTCTCTGTCTGTCTGTCTGTTTCTCTCTCTCTCTCTCATACACTTTTCTCTCCTAATTTTTTTCAGGGCTTGTTAAGGTCCAAATTCGCTTCCGCCGTAGCTGGTACATCTTCTCCCGAGGGACATCCATCTGTCCTGTTCTCCTCGGCAGCATACCCACTGAACAGTTCGCCCCACTTTAACCCGCTCTTTTGCTTTGACCACGTTGGCTCCGCCAAGTTTGATCAGGTCGGTCTCTTTTTATTTCAGTGCCTTCCTAAAGTTCACTCTCTAGATACATGTCATGTGGCGTGTCATTCCCTTCTAGTTTTATTTAAAGCACTTCATTTATGCTGTGAACTATTTTTCGCTTCTTCTTCTTCTTACCCCGCCCGCCCACCCCCTTTCCTGCTTAAGCGAGAGCTTTTCCTCAAGGCCACAGGAGCAGAGCTGGCAAGGTGAACACCAGAGAGGAACTTTAAAGTGCTTTTCTGGGATGAACTCCCTGATTCTCTGTAGGTCGCGCGGTCCCACCGCAGTATTTTATCATGAAGGGGGTAGACAAAGAATAAAAAAGGCTTCTTAAAAAAATGGTTCTTAAAAAAAGAAAAGGTGAAAGTTTGAAAACACTTGAGAGGTGAACTCATGAAGTATGAGGTGGCTGTGGATTGAAAGAAAGAATTAACAAAACCACGTCCCTCGTGAGTGTACGATGTCATATTTGTTGCGTTTAATTATGCTCTATCTTAGTCCCATTGAACTTCTTGTGGCTTTGGGTTGAGATTTGAAGGTCAATCAGTGAAAGAAATCTTCAGGAGAACTTTGTACTTTTGTTCGTCTTTTGTTGCTGTTGAAGTTTTTTTTTTTTTTTTGTGTGTTTCCTAAGCTCAAAGGCTAATACTTCACCCATTGTTGTGTGCTAGCTGGAGCACTCGTAATCCTTTTCTGCTTATCACAAGCGGTTGCAATGCTTTGCATAAAGCACCTTATTAAGAGGATGATTAAAAAGCTTCCCCAGCTTCAGGTGCTTGTGCGGTTTATCAAATCAAACGGAGAGGAGGGAAAGGGAGAAGAAAAACAACACGAGTGACGAGCCATCAGTCAGTCGTTTGGCGGGGAGGAGGGGCTGCCGTGTTCTCCTCTTTTTGTCAATAAAAACTCTGCCTGAAGTTAAGAGTGACATTTAGGCAATCAAAGCAATCAGATTTTGATTTGCCGTGCTAACAAAGGGCCAGACTCCACATACTCGCTCAGAAACAGGAAGGGAAAGGAAAAAAAAAAAACACTGGGCAACTTGCCACACAGAACAGCGAGAAGAATAACGACTCCTCCACCAAAATTGATTTATCTTTTTATAAATGATGGCTACATCCTTCACCAAATGGATTTAGAAATTAATTGCTGTCTTATTGAAATAAAAACCTTCTTGTGCAGACATGATAGATAGATTCTGTCGGAGAGACCTCGTCCAGGACCTCCTCCTCTTTAGTTAGTCCGGCCCAGCTGGAGCAGTAATTTTGTGATCGTATTAACGTTGATTAATAACTAACAATACTCCCTGATCATTTGTCAACAGTCAGCTACGAGCACGAGAGAGTGGGACTGGGCTCAGCTGCTGTCGGCCTATCAGAGAGCGAGACAGGTGACCTTCACAGATCTCCTGGCTAACAGGTAATGGTTGCTTGATCTCTCTCTCTCTCTCTCTCTCTCACTTCCTGTTTCTCAAGAAGTCCCTTTTGTCAATGTACATGACATGTGTGTTTTCATTAAAGCAGATGCCAAATCATAGGAAATCATTTGGTGTATGTATGAGGGGTGTTCAAGTCAAACCGGGACTTTTGATGCAGAATTAGAGAATACAGTTATGAGTTATGAGTAAAAACTCCCTTTATTTCTCTTTATAATCCCCTGATACACTAATGCATTTATTCCAGCATTTCACTAGTCCTTGGGTACCATCAAGGTAGAAGTTTTTCTCAGTACGCCAGAGCCATTATCAGACTGTCACATCTATCCCATCTGAAACGCTGGCCTCCCAGGAACTCCTTTAATGGTGCAAAAATGTGGACATGGCTTGGAGTGAGGTCAGGACTGTACGACAGATGTGGCAATAACTCCCAGATGAGTTCCTGTAATGTACGCACAAGCATTCACAAACAGCACTTAAAAATTACAGAACGACTGCAGTCGGCTCTGAGCCGTTGTCGTTCAGGAACACAAGATTTCTTTAAAACATTTGCACTGTTTATTAGAGTCTCATCACTGTACTGCGCTTATGTAAAGTATGTACAGTATGTAAATGTCCAGTGGTTTTAGCCTTCATTCACAACAAATATATCAAAAGTCCCAGTTTGACTCGAACAGCCCTTGGTGCAATGTCAAAAAAGTAAATTAATTAAAGAAAAATCATCCAATATTCTTCCAATAGCCCTATAGCACTTGTTATGGCTAGGGCTATTTAGCAAATGGAATCTTTTGAATCTTTTAAGGGTGAAGCACATCTTGCTTGCCTAAGCTGCAATTAGGATGAATTTACATTATGTCATCAACGTTTAATCTGATATCCTTTATACCCTTAGTTGTACAGTACAGTACTTAGTTGTACCACTCAGCTTAACAAATTCTTGGCATTAAAGTTAGTTATTACATTTGTTTGTCTTTTCCTCTAAGTGGTGAGTAAATCCGGTTCACTGTTTGCAATGTCAACCAAAGTAGTCCAGGTTTTGTTAAGAAAGAAATCTGACTCATGAGACAAGTGAAATGTAAGCAGAATGTAAAGTAACGGGGGTAGACGAAGCTCAACCAGTGGATAAGTGAAAGCTCCAGAGTGCAGCCCGGTCCCATGTTTTGAGGTATCTAATATATAAAATAATGGTATAGCGAGCGAGTCAGCTTGTTATGTGCGTTAATAAAGTACAGTACGTACTGTATAGAGGGTATGAAATCACGGAGAGAGGGGACGACTGTGTAGCATTAGTCCGTATTCTTTTCTGAAAATTTTATGTAGCGAATTATGTTTTTGGTGAAAACTCAACAGGGTGTTGGTCTTTATTTCCTCTTGTTGTGTTTCACTGCCAGCATGAGAGTTAGCGTATGTAAAGTCTTTTAGCTGCGTTGTTTCTAGCATCCGTGTCTCCACATACCGTGTTTGTTTTTAGGAAAAGATTGCCTGTTATTCATCTGTCTAGTAAAACGTGCTGTAGCATCGCCTCCGATGTTGGTGTGTATAGAGAAGCAGGTGGTGAGATTCGGAAGCGTGTTCTGTATTCACAGCGTTGAAGTACTGTACGTCACACAACTGGGACATGCATTCCATTTATACGTGCCAATTGAGAACGTACTGTATTTATGTAGGAACATGTATATTCTATAGTAGGAATTGACCACCAGGCAACTATGAATATGCATGAACATTAGAAAAGACTTTCTATTCAGTCCGGAAAATGTAATTATCATATTCGTGTTTATGCCGCTTCATTTCAGAGCTCTAAGAAAAGGCAAAAGTTTGAATAACCTTTAAACAACTCACTGTGGCAAAGAATCACTGTGATTGATAGTGAAATGATTGTGGATCAGCTGCCCACTGCTCCTACTCAATACCTGCCCTGTGGCAGTGGTGCAGTGGCCAGCTTGCCTTGTACCCCCAAGCAGCTTGGAGATCCTCCAGATATTCGTGTATCTTCCACAGTAGGAGGCACTGAAGTGTTCATCCTTCTCGATACACATTCTCTCAGTGATGGAGTGCCTCTTCCCCCTAAATGGAGCCGGAGGTTGCCGGAGAGGAGAAAGAGGCAGTAAAGGTGAATGAGACAAGGTTAGACCGTCATTACTTATAAGTGCTGCCTTTAATGAGACATGTACATTACCCAGGTGCGGCGCAGCCCGTGCTTTCCCATGGGTTTTAAGTTATACACCCTGATAGTAAAGTCATTTACCGTCTCTGGTGGACGTTCGGGTGGCCTGACTTCAGGTGGATCCTGATTGAGGTTGTGCTCTCTTCCTCCTTGCTCCTCCTCATCCTCGGCTTGTTCGGAGTATAAATATTTATGGGACGGGGTGACGCTCCAGGCAGCCGAGAATCATCCGTCTCTCCAGACCTCTATTCTGAGCTGTCACGCTGACGACTATCAGGCTGCCATAAGGGCCTCTCACACCTTGTCTAGCAGCTACACAGGCTCCATTTCAAACCGCCCTCATTTTTACATGTGCCTTCGAACAAAGGGCAAGCAGCTTGTCTTGCCAAGGACGGTGTTCCTAATAAGGCTGGGGTTTGCATGTTGGTGTGTGTATGTGTATGTGTGTGTGTGTGTGTGTGTGTGTGTGTGTGTGTTTGTGTGCGTGTGTGCGCGTATGCACAAGAGTTCTCCACCCTGCTCACCCTTGTGCCACTTTGTTGCACATGTGTTTAAAACAGATACTGTCATTCGACTCAGTCTCACAGGTATTACTGCAGGATTATTCATGAATGGTGCTGAATAGGTAATACTGAACTTTGAGTGAAGACTGGCATGGCCTCCCGAGAGAGAGAGACAGAGAGAGAGAGAGAGAGAGAAGGAGAGAGGTGAGTAGAAAAGCCTATGGTAAAAAGAGAAATGATAGACGAGGACAGACGAGAGAGTAAATATTACATATGATGCTGTAATCCCGTGTTGAAAAAGGAGTCCAAATCTTGCGACTTGCCTCATTAGAGCTCTCTCTATTCAACGCAAGCTGGTTTACAGCACGTAATGAATGACCGGGATTATAAAAAGCTAAATTTCACAGATCTCTGCTTGGTTTTTCAAAGACGTTACATGTCTGTGTTGGTGGCGAACTGCGCAGGCTCTCTCATCCGTGAAGCTCTCTCGCGGGACTCTAGGTGCATTACGCATGTGATGAAACTATATGACTGGAGTGAGTGATAACAGGGACAGGTCTGCAGACCAATGTCCCAGGCTATGTCTATTTCTGTCACTTTCATTTGAGTCTCGAACGTAATAGGCTGAGTTTATGAAACATTGCTTCCACGTATTCCAGTACTGCCTCGAGAGACTATCAACTATCAGCATTAGCTTTGTGCTTTGCACTTGCTCGTTCAATTATCTCTCCAGCTCTACCTCTTTTTCCTGTCTCTTTCTCTCTCTCTCTCTCTCTCTCTCTCTCTTTCGCTGTCCCTCGTCCTACATATTTGCTATACCAGACTAGCTCTGCCGATAATTTTCAAGCGCTGACCTTATATTCGGCTATATAAAACGTGGAGTCCAGGGATCGGGCACTGTTTTACATTCCACATTGTTAAATCTGGCTTCATATGACTTCATTAATTCGGAGAAACTTTCAGCGGCAACTCGACTGCGACACCTTACCAGATGGGAGATTAAGGAGAGAGAGAGAGAGAGAGCAGATTTACACAGGTGTGGGTGTCCTTCTTTGTCACCTGTCATTTGGCCGTCTCTGCTGGCGGTGTCATAAATCATTCTCAAATGGAACTTTTCAGCAGAGCCGAGCTGATTAATGGAGTCTCAGATTCCCCAGACTCGCAAGTGACACTGAGAATAAGAGATCGAGAGAAGAGAAAAAGCAAAATCTCGGACTCCGACATGACCCAATCAGACTGTAGCCGGAGCTAATGGGATCAGTGGTACAATGACTGTAACAGCATAGGCAGCTTAGAGCTGAGACGGACATTAAAAGTTGGGGATTCGATTTAATGTAGGGATGCGCTTTGCTTTAGGTTGGGGGTGGGTCTTATTATTTAGTAATTGTTGCTATTTCCCCACGCACATGCTATATGAGAATATAGCATATGTTTAGTCTAAGACGGATAAAAATAGGCACTGCATTGTTTTGAAGTGTTGCGGGGGATGAGCTAACAGATGCCTGTGATTGGCTAGAGACAGGGTGTCTATCTTCTGCTCCGAGACCGTGGTCACTTTGCCATGGATTGCTACAGGGATATTTAAGCTTGCAATTTCCCAGTGATGAAACGAAACCATTAGCCAGTGCATTGTTCTGCACAGAAGGGCATTCCCCGCCATTTAACATACATATAGTGCTCTTTATGGTATCATTTCTGCTTAAGAAGAAACAGAAGAAACATCCTGCACTTGTTTTCTACTCGTGAGTCAAATGCAATGTAAAAAAAATTCAAAAATACTTCTTTGGTTTGATCCAGAACTTGTGTTTCAGAACTTTGTGAGGTTTTAGAGTTCTCCCAGTGTCTGTGTGGGTCTCCACTGGGTTCTCCGGTTAGGTGTGGATGAGTATGCGTCCTGTGTTCCTGATGTAGGCTCCGTATTCAACGCATGCCTGACCAGAAGATGAATGAATGAATAAATGCATATATTGTACATTAGCAAATTGAGTTATATCTTGGCATAGATATTTTGCTTTCATATTCTTCAGGATTGTATGACTTCATCCTTCGTGCTGTCATTTTTTTTTTCTTCTTCACATGCCGTGGCATTTTGCTGCAGGTTGATTTAATTTGACATTTACCTGCCGTGCCCTTATATGATTTTTCATTGGAGAGGAAGTATGTATTAATTACTTTTGAACAGGTTGATGATGGATTTAGATACAGTATATATACTGTACAGTGCCCTGCCAAAAGAAGGAAAAAAAAACGTTGCAGACTCAAATATTTAATTGGTCCCCTTTTTACTTTGATTACAGCCATGGCATTGTTTTGATAAGCTTATGCAATGTCATAAGATTTATTTCCTTCCCGAGTTGCATTAATTTTTTCTTCCAAAAGGCGTAAAGCCTTCTACAGCATGTCCCGAAGATTCTCAATGGGGTTAAGGTGCTGGCCAATCCATGTGTGAAAATGATATCTCATGCTCCCAGAAGCACTCTTTCACAGTTTGAGTCAGATGAATCCTGGCGTCGTCATCTTGGAACATGACTGTGCCACCATGGAAGAAAAAAAAATCCATTAATCATTCCGTATATTCAGGTCGTCAGCTGAACTAATTTTTGGACACATAACATTACTGAACCTAGACTGGACCAACAGAAGCAACCCAGATCATAACACTGACCCCCGTGGCATATAGGCATGATGGAACAGGTTAAATCGGGACTCATCAGACCACATAGCCTTTTCCCAGTACTCCACATTCCATTCTTTATGCTCCATAGCAAATTAGTCTCACTAAAAAGCGGTTTTCTTAACACAGCAGTTTAAATTTAGTTTAGTTTTTTGCATGGTTGTTTAAGAAACGAGAAGCTACTCACTGCTCACCCATGCCTTCGAGGACCAAAGGCCAGACCATCCGATCCAATTCTACAGAAAAGCCAATGAGGCACAAAACCGCCAACAAAAGTCAATGCCGGCCGTGATGGAAAGGCACCACAGCACCGAGTGCACCACAGCTGCCTGGCATGCAAAGAGCCCAAGTCTGATCCTCGGAGGCCTCACCCCGCAACCCACAGCATCCAGAGGATCTGCTGCCAACATCTTGGTGCCGAATCACCCTGGAGGCACAAGAGGAACCCAAAACCTTGGTAGTTATAATGGCTGATCAGTTTGTATCTGCAACTAGTAAAAAAACAACAACTCAGTTTTACTTTGTTGTTTCAGCCATTAAGTTTCTCACCAAGTGACTAAGAGCACTTTTTTAGCCTTGCAGTACATTGCTACATGAACCATCCTTTTAGTTGTTTTTTCTTTGTGCTCTTATTCTCACTGAAATAGTACCTTGCATGAAACAGCCTCGAATCCGCACCTCTCAGGTCAACGGCCCGGGTCGATCTTTACCACTTGCACTGCTGTGACTCTACAAGCTGTAGTCGTTGCCCAGGCAAATAATTGTTGAGCAAAATGGCAGTTTCAGATCTGAAATGGAGTGCTCTAAATTGCAGTGATAGGCAGTGTGCTTCACCATTGGGCAAATGCCATCTGTTCCAAATGATGGCCATATGGTATGCTTTCTTTCCCAGGGAACGAAATAAAAACAAATGTGTCAAAATGGTGGGGCTTTGTCCACAGACGCTGATCAGCTCGTTTAGAGGTGGAGTCCTGGTGGGTATATAGAAGATAATTGTTATTGCAGCTCCTTTTTTTCACTTTTTAAGAGATTTTAGTGTATTTGTGTTGTGGATTTGAAGCATTTTGCAGCGGAGGGGTGAGCAGAGCTGTCAAAGTTGAAGACGCTGGCAGATACTGTGTGCTCGGGGAAAAGCAAATGCTTCACTTGTCAAAGCATCACCTCTGCCTTTCTCTGGAGCTGTGGGGTTCTAAGGTTGTCATGTTGAAAACACATTGCGAGAAGACGCATCTTTTCTTTCTTTTTTTTCTTCTTCCATTTCTAGCTTCCTTTATGTTTCGGCTCATCGGTTTACTTGTAGCAAAGTTTTTTGTATTTCTGAGTTACTTTTTAAATTCTGTTTTTTTTTAAGGGCTGTGAATTAGAAGATAGGTTGTGTGTGTGTGTATGTGTGTGTGTGTGAGAGAGAGAGAGAGAGAGAGAGGGTGGTGAATCAGTGAAGCCTAGGAGAAGGCCGTGGCCCCACCTCACACAGCGGAGGCTGGCTGAAAGGCTCATTAATCAAACTCTGAGTCACAGATGTGATGGCTTCCACACAAACTGCCAGCAGACTGTGAAAGTCACATCGAACAGAGTCAACTGTCAAGCAGCACGGCCGCCATCTTCACGTCTGCTCTGCTTTTTTGCCTGATATGGCAAAAACACCTCCGGATTTCATACATTAGCAGCTTCTGTTCTTTGTTGTTTTTTTTTTCCCCTCCCTTGTCTGTGAACTATTAAGAGCTTTCTGTCATACTGAATTCCCTTTCTGCAATGTGGGTAACTCATTACGCTAATAATAAGATGACTTCCTAACAGAAAAGGCCTTCTTTTCATTCCAAGACCAGATTCATTAAGATCCACTGGGTTTTTACAATCCAGATCACTCTCAGTGTGTTTTTTTTTTTTTTTTTCCCCCAATTATCCGCTGTAATCTAACATCGTAATTTACAGCTGACTAAATGAGCTCCATCAGCACCGTAATCTGTCTGGCCAGTGATTGACAAAGCCACCCTGGCGTCCCCGGATAGAGTGAGGCCATTGACAGGCATTGGGTCCCCCAGTGTCACTGCGCTGCCAGTCACAGCGCAGCGCCGTGAGCACCCGGGCATTTGCATCTGGGGCCGGGAGCAGATAATTAGAAGGATTCCTGCCTGTCAGTGTTCATCTGTGCTCCGTTGAACATGCCTTGACAAGACGACGGAGATCCACAATGTACCTAGCATTAGACTGTAGCGAAAAGTTCCATCTGAAGATGCAAGCCAGAGTGTTTGGAGTGTAGGTCTGACACTCTGTGATTGAGATTTTAATTCATTTTAGGTTTGTCAGCGATGACACTGAAGTCATCCAGTGGAAATAACAGTCACTAGTCACTTCGTCTCGTTCCCTGCATTCTTTTATCGGTATGTAGTACGGTATTTACCAAGTCCATAGCTCCTGTATCTAGGCATTATGGTAAATATGTCTAACATGCATACAAAGCAGAGATGACCTTGTATAATTACAGGTTTTTCAATTCATTTATTAGACATTCATGAACCATGATCTATTCACACACTGAGCTGACTTTCCCCGAACAACCACAAGGACATTGGCTTTACTAAGAAATCTTCCATCTTCCAAGAAGTCTTCCATTCTTAGCAATGCATGAATATTAAGCAATACTAACATTCCAGAAAAACAGTAAGTGTCTCTTTATCCATGTGATTGTTTCACAGAGTAACAATCGTGCTTTTGTGTTTAAGGAAAGCAGCACCAGCATATTGCATTACTTATATCGTTTTTGTTGATCAAATAATTCAAATAATTTACCAGTAAAGAGCCAGACCCCACTTCCCGGTGTCAACTTTACCGTCATATTCACCTAAACCATGGATGAGAAGGTGAGTTGTCCTTCTAAGCAAATTGAACAGATCTCCCCAGGGCATTTGGAGTATGGAGCAGTGTAACACTCTGGCCCACGGGCAGATGGTCATCCAGCACCTTGAAACCTGGGCTTCATGGACCTTCATTGGCATTCATGTACTGTAAGCATACCAGGCCTGGACTGGAGGGACAGAGAAAGATGATGAAGGTTGCTCAGTCATGGCTGATGAGGAGAAGGTCTGCTGCCACATACAGTATGCTCTTTGCCTGCTTTGCTTTGTGGTCTATCACCGAGTTGTGTGTGCGACAATAAAACAGATCTGTTTATACCCGAGCACGATTGTGGAGGCTAAAGCAGCTGTGCCTCACACACGATGCAAAGTAGCACTGCTCCTAGATGAGTAAATTACCTTTTTTTCTCTTTTTTGTAAAGAATACACAAATGGACACAGAACTGGCTCTCTGCCTCTCTTAATCATTGTAACTACAGTGTTAAGATGTAAAATGTCTCCCGAGCAGTCTCTGAAGTTTGTCTTGTGTGACAGGTTTGCTGTGTTAGTCCAAGTTGTCTTTGACGTAACACAAAGAAAAGATGAGGACTAAACACACTAAAGCTGTGTATTGAATTGCTCTTCAGAAATGGTTTGAAGTCTCTGGAATTGATCCTTTCTCCTTTCTTTTTTTTTTTTCTTCCTCCCTTTTTTTTCCTCCAAACATCTTTATTTTCTCTATATCTCTGCTTTGTCATGACTGTTAAGCGCAAGGCTGCTGGATTGAATTTGCCCTGCTAAGACATTTAGTGATCCTGATCGTGCCTTTGAATCCATGACCAGCTTAGCTGGGAGCGAATCTCTCAGATGTACTTATTCTATTACAAGAAGTCATTTCCTTTTCCTGCTATAGACGGTGTGCGTCGGTGTCGGCTGGTTCCCTGCATTGTGGCTGTCTGACTGAAGAAATTGCGCGATACACTATGGCAATGTTATGAAACATCATTCGGGATGAAAGATGCTCCTTGTCAGGCTTTCTATCTTTGCTTCTTTATCTCCCTCTCCAATCATCTCATCCGTCTCTTGCACCTCTTGAACTTGGGTGCTCTTGCCAGGGGGAGCAGATCTAATCAGATAGTGGGGCTGTGGAGCACCGGGCCAGGGGGCATTGCTGCCTGCCTATTGCGGGCACAACACTGACCTCAAGCCATTCCAGGCAATCAGTCACTCGGCCCAACCTGTCCATTTCAGTCTTGGCCTATCCCGGTGTTCTGACTTCTCTAGACCACCATTCAATTTCAGCCAGTCTGCTTGTATAGCTTGTTTTAAGACTCTTCATCCTTCATCTGCTCTGTTTTCTTGGAAGACCTACCACCTGCTGGCTCCAGGCCAGCAGATTGTCCCTTCCTGGTCTGGGAGAGGTCAGACCTCCTGCTGATTTCCTTCCTGCTTAGCCAGAAAGCACCGCAGTCCTCAGATAACCAAACGCAGCAGTGGGCATCGACCTCCTCACCACGCACTGCGGGAACCAGGAGAGGGCACGGCCAATTGCGTAGACCTCCTTCAGCCCAGCTTTATTACTGCTGTACATGACTAAGATAGATGTGTTATTTTTTACACTAAGCTTTATATGATTGAATATCGTGTTCACTTACTCATTCCTGACTCCGAACTACAAAAGTCAAAGCGCAGTGCACTCAAACTCCCACAACATTTATAGCGGATAGCGGAAACTGAAAGACGAGTTACAGGGGGTGTAAATAATGCCGGTGGTAATGTAAGTCAAACAAGGAGTCTGAAGTATGTGGTTCTGTGGTTCTGTACTGCAATTTGACTTTGATGAGTCAGCATAATTAGCGACAGGATACTAAGCCATCTGCGATGCTGTCCTTAAATATTATTCTTCACACACACACATGTACACAAACCTCGCCAGGTTTTCAAGGCAGTCGTGCTCAGCTTGTTGAAAACATATCAGCCTAGTAGAGAGGACATCAGTAATGTCAGATATTAGCGATAGGACTGATCAAACCGATTAGCGATAAGATGTTCAAGAAGAATAAGGACTAAAATTTTAGGACGTGTTGGGAAATTGAATGCAAGGTCAAGATTAGAAAAGCACAATGATTGAAGGCAGAGGAATTTCTTCCCTGGCTGGGCTAACTACCATTTCCGCTGTGAATATACTGTCTCGCTTACAGCACTAGTGCTTATGTAACGCATTTGCAAATTGCACTACTAAAGATTACAGAACTTCGAGTTTAGGTGTTGTTTATCTTGTTAAAATGCGCTGGCTGTTTTTGGATATGGATATGTTTTGTCTGGGTTTTGTATGTAGTGTTTGGGTGTAAATATTTTGTTATCTCGTCCCATTTTAGTAGTAGCGTGCTAAAAATTTCTCGCCGTCACTGTCGACTAAGAGTATGCTTTTCTTTATGTAACAATCTTATCGTCTTGCATTTGGTGATTCATCCAACATAAGCCTGCAGTTCAATTACACTGTATCTCTGTTTCCTATATGATGTGCAGCGAGACAGTGAAAGAGAGAGAGAGAGAGAGAGAGAGAGAGAGAAGCTCTCAGGCTAGATAATAAGGGTGAATTAAGCCATCTCCTTTTATAGATGCTGTGAAAAAGGCTGGAGTGAGGCCTCAACATTTACTTACTACTGTCCTTCTCTAGCCATCTATTCACCCTCCTATCTGTCTTTTCTCTCTCTCACTCTCTCTCTCTCTCACTTTATCTCCCACTCTCCTCTCTAAGTGTGTCTTTGCCCCCCTCACAGTCCTTCTTCTTCTTCTTCTCTCTCTCTCTCTCTCTCCTGGTTTCGTAGCTCTGTCTCTCGTTCTTCCCTGTTGAATGTGTGGGAACTGGAAGGCATGCTTCTCCTTACCCCCCACGCAGAATGGATTGCCTTGCATTTCTAAGGCTGTAGAAGTGTCCCATTGTTATGATGTCACCACATCTCAAGAAGGATGACCTCCAGACCCTATGGATTCATGGCTGTTTCGTCGCCCCCTCTCTTCCATTTTCGAAAAGTGCGTTTGCCTTTGTCCACCCACTAGGGGGTACGCAGGCCTTTTGGGATAGAATTCGGAGCACTTGCGGCTTAAGACACACAACTTTAGTTGACAGCGGCCGCCGCTTCGCCGCAGTGCCTGTCGACTCGAGCCGCTCCTCTTTCACTCCGCACCGTGCCTTCCTTTCGCACTTCTATAGTTAAGAATATAGCGAGCGCCGCCAGATGTCGCAAATACATCACCGTACGGTGAAAGCCTGGCTGAAATAAATCAAGGCACGTATGCGGTGGGGGATGTGAACTGAGGCTGAGGCTCTCTGAGATAGAGAGAGAGAGAGAGAGAGAGAGAGAGAGAGAGAGAGTGTGTTTGCGTTTGTGTCTGTGAGGAGTAAAGGGCAGCAAAGGTCGTAGGATTGTCCCTCTGTTGTTTTATATTTTATGTATAAGATGAGGCGAAAGGATATGACAGAGGGAGGTCTCCCATACGATCCCGTACCTCAAAAAACAAACAAAAAAAACCCTTTAGCTAGAGGTCCAGCCAAATGGACAAGGCCCCCAAAGGGATGCAGAGGGCGCTTGAGGTGTCTCAGGAATTGCCTGTCCAAAAATAATGCTAATTGCTGCTTGAGAATAGGCAGCGTCTCTTCCTGGCACAGCCTGCATACATCACGCACACATACACTCTCTCCTGCGGAAAGGACTAAGTGAAATGGGCTGCGAGCAGGCTTTGTTTGCAGTTGAAGGAGAGCGAGGCAGACATGTTCTCAGATCTTTGCCGAGTCGGGGATTCCCTAGAGTGGTGCTATCCCAACAACGTTTGCTCCTGCGGGGGGAAAAGTTTACAGCCATCGCCGCATTTGTAGCTCAGCTACACAGAGCACGGCATTAAAAATCCTAGATCTAAGCAAACATGTCCAAGTAAAGGGGGGAAAAGGCAACAGCATACAGATGGGGATAGAAAAGGATGCTACAAAGACTTTCGAGCAAAGCCCCCTAAAATACCGTATTTATACGGCTTATTTGTAAAGATGACAAGAAAACAAAGTGAATCACCAGCATAATGCCTTTTACACCATTGCCTCTTTGTAAGACTTGCCTCACCTCTTTATCACACCACTATTGGCACAAAAAGCAGCTACATTATATTAGATGGATGGCTGTAGTCAAGCTTTGATATGCTGATGTGATGTGTTGTTTATTCCATCAGACGAACAAGCCGAGACGTACAAGCACAAAATGTTCTGTCCATTCCTTGACTAAATCTTGTACGATGGTTTCGTCCGTAATGTAATTTAATCATCATTACGGACACTTATTAGCGTTGTGGAAAATGATGAAGGGTCACCGCTTGGTGTCAGGTTGCAGCTTTTACCCATTAAAAAAAAAAAAGTGTCTACGGATGTATTGAGAATATAGGGCATTGCAGGAGGCTTGAGTTCAGCTGACCTTGCTTTCGCCCTGATCCTGTGCACAGATACTATCTTCTCTTGCTGGAGAATGGAGGCACAGGGCAGGCAGATGTTAATGAGTAAGGAATGAGAAAATGCTTAGATGGCTGGATTACCTGGAACAATGGCACTAATGATATTTTAAATGCCAAGTGTAGCTTATAAGGCTTTGTATGCATTAGATGTTGTGTCTATGTTCATTGGGGGATATTGTATAAACTCTATAATGAACACTGGAAATACAAAAAACATCTAAATATAAATAGATGTTACGTTACAAGGAAGCAAGCTTTTGTGAAAAGGTACTGTCCATTTATTGCCATTAATGTGTTTATCCGGTATACACAATAATAATTTAATAATGTAGACTGTTTTAAGAAATCTAATAGTTCCCACTGTTCTGGAAGTCCTGGAATAGTCACGGAAAATTAAACAGTCATTTTCCAGGCTTGGAAAATGATAAAATGGAAAGATTATGGAAATGGTGTATTCAGTCCCTCCAATTTTATTATCACGTTTTAAAGAATTGGTTTTTATAGGAGACTTTTATCATGTCATCATGTCCTTCGTCTTTGTAGGGCTTATTGGCTAACCGGTTATAGAGATGTACAGTAGACGTACATCATGGATTCAGAAAAAAAAATCTACCATACATGAGATTTATATTTTATTTATTTATTTATTTATTTATTGTTTATACATGTAGACAACGTATTTGCAATTGGAATTCAAGATTCATACACCAATTAAAGAGAGCACAATATACTCACAATTCACAATTGGATTATTTTATGTTTATTGAGGCTTGTTAAAAGCTGAAGCCCCTCCACTGCTCTCTTTTTCATTAACTTAACAGGCATTAAACCTTGGATATGCAATACCGCCATTAATGTAGTCCAGTTTGTACTGTATACTTGTTCTTATTTATGCGTTTTGTTTTTGTTCATCTTCTTTTGTTGTTCTTGTTACTTGAGAATTTGTGGTTTATGCTCCTTCGAGGAAGAAAAACACCTTTACAAATGGTTTCCCTGCAAGTCAAGGTAATTAAGTGCTGGATTAACCTTCCTGGCTGCATTTGTACATTTAAACCACGGGAAAAGGTTACTTCTCACACGCTCCTTAATAGTGCCTCGCAAAATACTCCACTAGTCCGGTGTAAATGATGTTCCGTTCGTTGCGTTACTGAATGCGTGTGATGTTTTTTTTTTTTTTTTTTTTCGTGTTTAGGGGGGGAAAAAATCCCATTAGAGATGTAACCATATTACTTCCTGTGGGAATATGTGACATTTGATATGAAATTATGAAATCTATAATATATCGTCCTCTCCTGTGGTCCTGATAATGTTCTGTGCAGTGTATAGGTTGTGCAGGGTTATTATTTTATAATAATGTACCTGAATTATTGAGAGCGCCATATTGATTTTGGAAATAAAAAACATTTATTCTAGAGGTAGATGTTATTATTTTAATATCAGGGCCTCAGCTCATTTGATGATGTGTTTTTTTTCTTTTTTTTCTTTTTTAACTCTGTCATGAGCTTTACATGAGTACAAGCAGGAGTCATATAGGGAACATTTTTATTATTATTATTATTATTATTATTATCATTATTATTTATGTATTGTTTATCTATCTAGGCTGTCAATTTAAACTACTCTTATTTTACAATAACTCGTATTTTGTCTTGATATTCGAGTAATATGCATTGAAATAATCTGCATGTTGAGTGATTATACTGTGGAGACATAGCCCCTATAGATATGAGTTTTTGGGCGCTGCACTTGTATGCAATATAAATTCATAAAGTTCATATCTACTTATACTTACAACTCATTTATATATATACAGTATATATATACTTTAAATGCAGCGCAGCTTCTGAAATCTTCAGGTCCGGTGTGTGTGTTTGTGTGTGTGTGTGTGTGTGTTTGTGAGAGTTGTGTGCATTCTCTCTCCCTGTCCCATAAGCACAACCAGCCTCATCCCCCCCCCCACCTCTCTCTGGCAGAGCCACAGCTTCGCCCAGGTGCTAGCAATGAAACTTTAATATGTTATTTAAATATGGAGGGAATTAGCCTTTGAGATGCATGGACTTGGGCAGCTGCAGAGGGTGCAGTGGTCAGGCAGGCGCTCTGGGAGGCCAAGGGTTCATCTCAGCTACGCACACTGTGGGGGAATATGTTAATCCACGGGTAAAAATAACGCAGAGCAATCCTACAGCTAACATTGCCGGGCTAATGAGATATAGCATTGGGGAGCCGAGAGCTCGTAGCTGTGCGACCACGCTTGGACGGTGGGGTCATGATTATTGATGGTCTCCTTTAGTTGAAGTCTAAATTATTCATCTGGTCACTCAATGCACTGCATTGTAATCGCTTGCATTTGTTTATGTCTGGAACTTTTGATGAATTGTTAATAACTGGGACTTTTACGTATAGAAGAATAAAGTGATCCCTCTCGGATGGTTCTAGGCTGATGATGCTTGCCATAGCCTTTTGTTCAAACTTCCAAAAAGTCTGAATGGTTCCATTAAATGTTCAATCCATATATTTCAGATGTCTTGTCAGCATTAATTACGGCATATTAAAGTTTGCCCTTTAAAAAGAGACTAGTGAAGGACATGAGATTTCTCTGCTGATGAATGCACAGGCCACTGTGGCAGAAATAGTTTTTTCGAATGCTCGGGACAATAAGAATTAATTCAGGATTCTCTTCGGAGAGAACTTAGCAGAACTTGTGAAGACTTGCATTAGGTCTTAACAAATTAATTTGAAATGTATATTTTTTTTTGGGAGGGGGGGGGATTTGTTAATATGACTTTTACAAATTACATCATCAGTGGAATGTTTAGTGCTACATGTTAGAGCTAAGTATTGTTATACACTAGGGCAAAAATCTGGACAAAGCTATTGATCATTTGTTTTCATAATTATTAATTAGTTGCTATTTTAGTTATTAGATCCGCCTGCTTTACAGTTCAATATCGAGTGGGATTAGTACAGATTCCTTCTCCACCCGTGGGATTAACAAACTGCAATGAAGAAGTAGAGTATGCAGACATTACCAAGTCTAAACCAAGTTTATGAGACATTTATGCTGTATTGTAGCAGTAAATACTTAATGAAGGTAAAAAAATATATATATATATCAATCAGTGTGGAAATTTTCTAATACATGTCATGTTTTTTTGTTTTTTTTTAAATAATGCAAACCACTCTGTTGTATCCATGACTAAGCATCAGAGCTTTTATGCAGTGAAGGGAATACAGTGCAGAGATTACTCACGAGGCAGCTCACTGCTGGGTGTGTGTGTGCGTGTGTCGGGTATGCACAACGAGGATAAAAGGTTTCGATTAACTATTTAATCTCATGCAAAAAAAATAAATAAATAAAAAATACATACATATATATATATATATATATTTCTTGGTATGTGGTTTAGTTCAGTCACGATGGACCTCAACTAACTTTTCTGCATGTGCCAATTACTACTCCTTATTTTAAGCTGATATTTGACAACAAAGCGTTGCTTGAGAAATTATATTAAATAAATAAATAAATAAATAAATCGAAACTACTTTCCCATTAGTACTGCCGGGAAGGAGAAAAGTGTGTGAAGTGATTAAACTGCAGCACACAGTGATGCTACATTTCTTTCTATCTTAATAAAGATGGAGCTGGAATAATTAGCTTACAGACTCCTTTCCCTGCTAGCCAGGTTTTGCTCACTCTCTCTCTTTGGCTCTCTCTCTCTCTCTCTCTCTCTCTCCTCTCACTCTTTTCTCTTTATAATCAGTGAATTGATCCAGAGCTTCTTTAGAGAAGGGGATTCTCCCTTTTTTTCTAACACAAATATGTTTCAAGAGGAGCTTTGGTCTGTCTGGACTGTTTCCATGGCAACTGCCCTATTTGTCTGTGCGATTGGTGGTCGGGTGTGTGTTGGGGGGGGTGGGCATCAAAGAGGCGTCTGATGAGCTCAATTAATGAAGCAACATGAAGCAACACTGACGGGGGAGGTTAAAGGGGGCAGTTATTCACCAAGGACCACAGAACGCAGAACTCGCACTGCCCGGGGAAGAAGAAAAAAAAAAAAGGGAAAAGAAAAACAAACTCCAAACTGCTGGAGGAAGGAGAGAGCTCATCATTTCAGAGTGTCTGTGGCAATAAGGGAAGAGTGTATGCAAGTGTTTTTTTTTTTTTTTGAAGAAGGGTTTTTGCGCGTGTGAGTGAAAGGCGGAGGCTGGAGTTTAACACACTGTCAGAGATGTTTGCGAGAGTGGCGTAGGCTATTGGGGCCTTCCGTCACCTGATAGATATGAAGCTGTCAGGAGAAGAATAGCGCCATTCACCGAATGCCACTTATTTTCTGGCGCTTTACAAGAGCGCGCGTGAACAAAACAAGCGGCGGCGGCAGCTGAGGAAGACACTTTTTCACACTCACTGTCTTTGACAGACATGCAGCAATTACATTGATGAGGCGAAGCAGACACGCAGCAAAACCAATTCATTGGTTATCCCCAGTCATGCTTCTGTGTTATGTGTGAGTGTGAAGCTTCGCTTGCTGACGGTGTGTACAAGGAGATTCTCCTTCAAGATGATGGATAAGATTATGATCTTAATGTGACACAAAGCCTCCTTAACTTCACCTAAATAACCTCACAACCATTACCTGCATTCTTCCGGTGAGGAGTCAGTATCGTCATCCCTGAGCAGATCTCAGCACAACACAGTGTGGTTATTTTGGACACGTGTAGAGTGTGTGCTCTCTCTCAATTGTCTGCCACATTATCAACCTGGCTCTCAGGTGGCACTGCACAAGGCTTGTGTTGAGGGAGGGGATGCTTGGACCCTGGCTGCTAGGCCACTGGGCTGGTAATGTGCTGTCAGGCGCTGGTGACAGGTGCAATGAGAGAGCTATAAGCGCGAGGGCAGCAGTAATGTAGAGGTCTGGCCAGGCCCGATGAGAACTGATGGCTCTTGGATTGGTTATAGCCGTCTTTCTGTACTGCCCAGACTACCAGCTTTAGCTCCCTGTGGAGGGAAAATTAATATCATATACAGGTAAACTTCAGAAAAGGGACCCACTCTGTCTGTGTCTGGCTGTGTGTTTTATATGTGTGTGGAGTGTATTTCTGTGTGGTTGCCACGATTTATAACTCAAAGGAGTAATATGTTATATGTAGGGTTTAATATGTACCATTATATAACACTGATCACAATATTATTATTATCAACATTTAAATTTCATCAGTATTTCATTACATGAAAAGCCTCACCTTAAGTGTCTCGCAAATGTTTTATTCCTTTTATTCCACAGAGATTTGCCAACAGTTACAACTCATTCACAATCATGTTATTCCATTTATTCGGTTCAAGTTAATTTTGTGAAAAATGATGTGAAACATCGGCGAAACTAGTCCTTGGTACCACTTGGTACCACATTATAACAGCTATAAACAGTCGTTCATTCGCCAGCTTCTCTTTTTCTCTTGCCAGAAGTAAATACTAAAAATAGCTTATTGTGTGATTGAAAAAACATCAAAGACTTTCTTTTCTCTTTACTGTTACAAAGCACTGACCCTCTCTTACAGAAAGCCTCACTATATCGACAATTACACATTTTTCAACCAATAACAGACATTATCGAGCATTTATATACAGTGTTATAGAAATTATGTCATCAAAACAAGCAGAAAAACTATTTTTCATAAGAACAATGCTGTTGTTAGAGCTGCAGTTTTAGAAAATCACACCTTCAGAATCAAGAATTCAACAGTGTTGTATATTATATAAATATAAAAATGTAATAACTCATGATTACAAATAGAACATTTTTATTAAGAAAGAATAAGTAACTAAATAAATAAATGTTTACTTGGGGGGTAAATAAAAAAATGGCTTGTTTTACTGAGAATAAATAAACAAATAATAATAAATTATTTTGTACAATTTGTTTAATTAAGAATAAATAAATAAATAAATAATTACATGTTTTACTTTAGAATAAATAAATAAAACTCTATAAATACTTATTTTACTTGAGAATTAATAAACAAGCAAACATAAACAAGTACTTGCTTTAATTGAGAATGAATAAATGAATGAATGAATGAATGAATGAATACTTGTTTTTAGAATAAAAAGTGAGAATAAACAAGCAGCCAAATAAAATGAAAATAAATGAATGCTTGTTTTAGTAGACCATAAATGAATAAATAAATAAATAAACGTTTGCTTGGGCATAAATATAAGAATTTAATTAATACAATTTGTATTTTTGAGAATAAACCAGCAAGTAAAATAAATAATTACTTGTTTTACTTGAGAATAAATAAATAAATTAGTAAATAAATACTTGTTTTAATTAAAAACAAAGAACCAAACAAATAGATAAATAAATAGTTTTAATTGAAAATAAATGAATAAGTGTTTGTTGTAATTGGGAACAAGGAAATAAATAAAAAAATGGTAATACTCATTTTAGTTGCAGATAGATAGGTAGATAGATGTTTGTTTTAATTTAGAATAAATAAGTAACCATGTTTTAATTATGAATAAATAATTTTTGGCATACATACTGTATATTTAATCCTGTACATACAGTATAGTAATTGCTATAAAATGTTCCCTAACTACAGTGAAACTACTTTCATAACTTCCTAATGTCTTTATGGTTAAAACTTTACCTGAACATTGCCCAGCATATTCTTTTGCATTTTCTCCGTGCAGTATTTTATGAAACACGGCATGATCATCGTCTTATACTCCTAGCAGTGAGCATGTATATAGTGAATAGAAAGCCAGCATTCAGTTTAAGTTTTTTATAAAGTACCAGTCATAGCATAAAAATATAAATATGTGTAGAAAAATAAAAATGGGTTGTGGACATAAGTATGAGAAACTGTTATCTTATCTCGTGTCTTATGTGATGAACTGTTAGTTTTTATTTCCCTTCTATGTCAGTATTTTATTTTATACTACATTATTAGCATCCGTTGCATTTAAACATTAACATTTGTTCATTCATTTTGTCCTGGGCCACCTACGGTGGATCTGGAGCCATTCACGGGAACACCGCGCATGAGGTGGAAGCACACCCGGGGTTAATGTTTAAATGTAATTATTTAAAATAACTTGACAGCCCTAATGAACTTGTGAACTGCAGGTGCATCTTTGTATAACTGGTCCTGTGTAGAGAGGTCTGTGCATGGAAATGCTGCCAGAGGGTTTGCAGGTGACCCAGGTTCTGTATGACTCCTTTTCACTCTCAGACAGGTTGGTGTGTGGAGCTCTGGCAGCTCTGACTCTGGCACCTGCCGAGTGTGCGTAGTGTGGGCCTGCAGCAGCTAAATTAAAAGGCTGCTTGTTCAGGAAGAGGAGCAGCAGGCCTCGAGCCCAGCTTCAAACTACGAGCAGGTGTCTTCTGCAGTATGGAGAGGTGTGTGTGTGTGTGTGTGCACGTTTGTGCGCATGTATATGTGTGTGTGTGTGTTTGTTGGAAAAAAGCTTCTTAAC
>JAOVVA010000029.1:13111828-13125112 GCA_028565275.1 Leiocassis micropogon | reverse complement strand
ATCCATCCATCCATCCATCCATCCATCCATCTTTCAGGCATTTCTATCTGCTGTAGACTGTGAAGGTTTTGCTGTTGAGTTACAAAACAACACTGCACAGAAAAAATAAAGCAAACCCATGTGATCTGCTTGAAAGGTCACATTCTGTCAGGAAACTCGCCAATTTAAATTAGCCAGCTTAAATAATTTCATAGTGAGCTCGGCTCAGTTAAAGTGTTAGCTCTTCGGTTAAATCTATCTTTTGAATCCTTCCGCATTTCCGTATTGTTCCTATTTTTACATCATTTTGCTTTGCCAGGTTTATCCTCCATGGCCAATGGGTGATAAAGCCTGCGTCTCGGCAGTAACTCTACCTAGTTACTACCTACTGTAGCTGGCCATTCCTACATGCCTACGGTGTGATGATTTATGACATGCCATATGTGTTTAAAAATGCCTTAACTCACTAATCCAACTCTCTATCACTGTCTGTGAAATACAGATTACAGGATTTTGCCACTAAAGGTATATATTTACACAGATACACTATATGGACAAAAGTATTTGGCTAAACCTACAATGACACTGTATTCAAATACATATACATCAATATGGAGTTGGTCCCCCCTTTGCAGCTATAACAGCTTCCACTCTTCTTGGAAGGTTGTCCATAAGATTTTGGAGTGTTTCTGTGGGAATTTGTGCCCATTCATTCTGTAGAGCATTTATGAGGTCAGGCAGTGGTGTTGGACGAGAAAGCCTGAGCCGCAATCTCCGTTCCAGTTCATCCCAAAGGTGCTCGGTGGGGTTGAGGTCAGGGCTCTGTGCTGTGGCCAGTCAAGTTCTTCCACACCGAACTCATCAAACTATGTCTTTATAGTGCTTGCTTTGTGCACTGCGTCACAGTCATGTTGAAATAGGAAAAAAAACTTCCCCAAACAGTTACCACAATGTTGGAATCATAGCATTGTCCAAGATGTCTTGGTATGCTGAAGCAATTTCAATAATTAACAAGTTTGACCAAATACTTTTGTACATTTAGGGTGTAAATAGTGTATTTTATTTATAATTTATAGTTTATATTAATAATATTAATAATACCAACAATACATCCATCCATCAATCTAGAAGCCTCTGTAGTCCAACTAAGGATTGTAGAGGCCAATGGTGGCCATTGTATTTATTCCCATTTTTACAACAGTGGGAGGGCCTCCTATCAACATTCACATGCACCTTCACACACTACGGGCAATTTGGGAGCGCCAGTTAGCCTGAATGTCTTAGGACTGTAGGAGGAAACCAGAGTACCTGGTGGAAACCGACCATGCATGGGGAAAACCTCCATGCACACAGACCCAGAGGCGGAAATCGAACCCGGACCCTGTATGTGCAAGGCAACAGTGCTAACCGCCAAGCCACTGTGCTGCCAATAATAACAATAATAATAACAATAATAATAATAATAAAATAAATGATCGAATTATCAAAAACATACACACTTAGAACACTTGGCAAATCTGAAACAGGAGCACCACCCATAAAATTCAATATTTTCATGAGGTAATCAACATCAGAGTTATCACTACAATTAGCAACATTAGCTGGCTAGTTTGTTTCTAAGCTACTCGCTAATATCTCTTGTTGTTGTTGCCTGTGCTTCAATTTCACACCAAAATATAGTTTGAACGCTTGAAGTTCACCACAGATGAACACAACCAGTATCTGCTCATGCCTCTAACTGTAAAAGTGTGTGAAAAGTAGTCTTTTAGGAGGTGTGCATGCTCTGACAGAGCAGAAACAGACAAGTGTTTGTTAAGGCATCCATTTTTATTTTTTTTTACCCACACTTTGAACATGCCAATGTGGGAAACGACACCATTACAACTTGCAAATCACCGCTTACCAAGTACCACGATTGCAGAATAAATCTCACTGGAGTCAGCAGGTAGTCAGGAGGGATTGTGGGAAAGTGTTAGCCAAAGTGAAGATAGACTTGCTGGAGAAAGATTTCGGAATGGTTTATTATTCACGTATTGATTAGGAATATCGATATGCCAGACATTTGGGGTTGAATTTGGCTTTAGGAGCAACAGCAAAAAAAAGCTAAAATGTCTTTACACTAATGCAATCGATCCTTTAGGAGGAGTTACATGTTTATAAATCACGCTTGTAAGCACTTTAAATATGCAACAATGCCAATCATGAGACAAAGAGAGAATAAACCACCTCTGCTATTCCGTGATCCTGCTTCTCATAACGAGGAGCTTTGTTTTCAGGTTGCAGCATGCTTGCCATAGCATTGGAGTATGTGTGTGTGTGTGTGTGTATGTGTGTGCACGCATGTGTGTGTGTATTACACTCTCCTCAGCCATGCCCTTAGCACTGTGTGGCCTTGTGAACGCTTCAAAAGAGACATCACTGCTGCATTCGCTATTCCCTCCTTCCTTCTCTCCCTCCCTCCTTTTGCCCACTCTCGCTCTGTCTCCTCCTCTGCCGTGAACCCATTTGACTCCTCTGCTCATTTTTTCTCTCTCCCTCTCTCTCTCTGTCTCTCTCTCAGGCATGGTGTGATTCATTGGGGAAGCCATGCTTTTAATCAGCCCATTAAAAATGGATGGCAAGCAGAGGGCTGGTGTAAGAGATCTCATTTGGAGCTCTGTGTGTGTGTGTGTGTGTGTGTGTGTGTGTGTGTGCGTGTGTGTGAGGGCAATGTGCTAGTGTGTTATGTTTCTGCTTCACCGTGTGTGTGGTTTGATGCTAATCTACTTTGACTGCTGGAGGGGTCTCTGTTCGGGCCACGTCGCGCGCCGAAGTTTCTCCCTCACAGTTCCTGTACGTCCGTCTGACCTTTATTTAGATGAGCTGCTTTATTCTTCACTCTAACAAGAGCATTAAATAACACAGCCGCTAGTTTACTCTGCTGCTTCATTTAGCATATTTGTGATCGTTCCATAGAAACTGTACAGAACGGCGTTGTCTTTTTTTTTTTTATTTCACTGTAATGTTTTAGCACTTTAAGGAAATCGTACGCAGGTCATTATTGAACAGCACATGCTGGTTTCTTAACACGAGGCACTGGAGCCAATCAATACGTTCAGTAAGGACCTACCCTTTCTGTTTTGAAGTAATGATGTTGCGTTTTCAATTGTGCTGTTTCGTTTTGGATCGTGGTGGTACTCTGCCTGGCCAAAAAAAATATATATATATTGTTATGTGTGGAAATGATTCTTGATGCTCCCAGAAACACTCTTTGACTTGTCAAGTCCTGGAATATGCCTGTGCCACCAGGGAAGAAAAAAAATCCAATGAGGGAAAAAACCCTGGTCATTCAGTACATTCAGGTCATCAGCTGACTTCATTTTATTGCCAGATAACACTGATGAGTCTAGATCTGACCAACTGAAGCAACCTCAGATCATAATCCTGCCTGCAGATGCTTATACAGAGGGCACTATGCATGATGGGAGCATTGCTTCATGTGCCTTCGTTCTTACTCTCACACTCTGGAATAGGTTTAGTCTAGTCTCATCTGACCACATGACCTTTTATCCATTGCTCAAAATCTTATCTTAATGCTCCCTAGCAAATTGAAGCTTTTTTATCTGATTAGTTTCCCTATTAAGTTTGTGTTCTTATGGCCACACAGCTGTTTAGTCCCAATCCTGTGAGTTCTTGTTGCATGGTGTGCGTAGACAGGCTCTTATTCTCACTATTGAACATAGCTGTAATTTCTACTGTCGACCAGCTGTTTAAGTGAGCGACAATTATGTTTTCTTTCTATAAGGTTTCCACATTGTTAAAAATCCTCAACTGCTTGGATGTATAATGAGCTAAAAATGTAAGTTGCTATGGATAAGGCTGTCTTCCAAATGCCGTAAATGTAAATGATCCAGGCCATTAAATTTACCTTTCTAAAATGGTGACTTTTTTTGCCCATGTTTTTGGTCCTACTGCTACTGTTTTCTGTTTTGCTGTTGTTTTGATTTTTTACACTAAGAAAACATAATTTGCACACAGCTCTTGAATTATGACTGCATGATGTCATTTCTTATGGTGCGTTCACAAACCCTGCAGATGTTCTTTGGGTCGTTCTCTAAACGTCAAACTTCCCAGCTCACAGCATTCATCAGGACTATGAAAAGGGTATAAAAAATGGACGCTCAGCATAGGGTAATGAATATCCAAATGAATTAACCTTTCAATTAATTAAACATAATCACTTATTAAGTAATCTTACAGCACATCATACGCTAACAGAAACTCTTAAAACCTGCTCCTTAATATTACTTTGCAGAATATGTAAGTTGCAGTGACAGCACAGAATTATGGCTCTTGAGAAATGTAAAAAAATAAAAATAAAATTCAGATGTTGAAAACTTATTGGGAAGTAATGAAACCCATGACGGTTTAGTCTGTGGGCAATTTGTATATATAAAATACACTCACTCATGAAGGGGGGTTCATGTCAAACCAGGACTTGGGATGAAATTTCTCAGGAATGAAGATGTATAACCAGTTGGCATTTACAGAAGACAGTGATGAGACTCTTTGCTGCAGTGAAACGATTCAGTGGTGCAAACATTTAAAAGAAGGCCATGAGTGACGTCCACCGCAGTCATTCCTGTGAACGTGGCACGCTCTCAGGAAAAAAAAAAATGGCCTGTTTGATCATCACCGGCAGAACTTTGTATTTGCAGAACAATGCACAGCCTTATACAGTCCTGCCCACAGCACCACTTGCACATTACAGGAACTCGGATGGGAATTATTGCCAAATCCCCCTTACAGTCCTGACCTCTGTCCAAGGCATTTCCACATTTTCAGGCCATCAAAGGAGTTCCTGGGAGGCCAGCGTTTCAGAAATAAAGCAGTCAATATGATCATGGATCCGGTGTACTGGGAAAACGTAGTTTTCTGGCAACCTTGCTGGTATCCAGCACTAGTGAAACATTGGGATGAGTGCATTAGTGTAGCAGGGGATTATATAGAAAAACAAAGGTAATTATAAATAAAACTGTTCTGCACAATCAGAAATCCCGGTTTGACTTGAACACCCCTCATATCCATAACCAGGAATATAGTCTATATATATGATATAGTCTCTCTATAATCAGGGCATCTGTGGCCACGTGTATGTGGAAGAGGACAGATAGCGCTTGTGATGTGTACCAAAGAGCAAATCCATCATCTAGCTGTGCTTTTCCACATTAACTTTAAACCTCTACATTAGTTAAACTGCTAGTTGTAACTGAACTGTTATATTATCGATATAGACCAGTTGCCAAGCAACAGTGTTTAACACATTTTAACCACCTGAATGGTTTAATACTGTAGCATTCAACTCTTCATGTCAGCCCATGGCACTTTTAGCCTCCCGGGGTTCAGAAGATCCCGATGTGTGTGTGTGCATGTGTGTGTGTGTGTGTGTGTGCGAGAAAATGCGAGAGAGAGGTTTTGTTTTTTTGGGGGGGTCAATATTGCACGTAACAGCTTTATACAGGATTAGATGATTGTTTTTGAGAGGCTGTGAGCAAGTGCATCATTTTCACATAGGAATTATGTAACACACACACACACACACACTCAGAACGAGAGAGAGAAGGAGAAAACAAGCACAAGCAGCTTTATGCATGGCATTCTTTGCTGAGGAGGCACTTTTTCATGCCTAATTAGTAACAGCACTGTCTTCCTCACTCTTTTTGTCTTCCTATCCATCTTCCTATCTATCTATCTTTTGTGTCACTGATGAGGACTGAACTAAACAAGGTTTTATTTATATATATATATATATATATATATACATTTTTTTTTTGTTGTTGTTTTTTTTTTAGTCCATGCTGATGTGTGATTTCCCATAGCAAGAATCTACCTGTCTCTCTGACCAGCGGTCTCGGCATCCATGCATATTTTTGAGTCTGATGTTGAATTGTCACTTTTCAGAGAGAGAGAGAGAGAGAGAGAGAGAGAGAGAGAGAATGAAACTGGCACCAGGAGAGAAAGTCCTGCAGGGATATACGGCTGTGCTTCTAATGAGATAACACTCGCAGATGCTATAAGGGGAAAGGCTGCTATATCTACTGCAAGGTCATGATATATAGATATACGTGTGTGTGTGTGCGCGTGTACGTGTCTTAGGGAGAGCACATTTCAGAGTGAAACTCAATTGCTAAAGTGCTATATCAGTGCTTATTTCACAGCAGGTGTATGTTTTTGCCTTGAGGTGCCCCTGCGGCTACACACTCAGACACACACACAGACACATACACAAGGTTTTGGGGTGCAGCTCTCTGCAGCAGTGGCGTAAAGTGTTGTAGTGTGTACATCGGGTAGACTAATGCTTCAACTTGTTTGAATACAGGGTGGTGTGAGATTTGCCTGAAGTTCTGTTACAGGAGCTATACCTGCAGGTAGGATGCAGTGTGTGTGTGTGTGTGTGTGTGTGTGCATATGTGCACATGTTTATATAAAACTGCCTTCATTATAACAAGTATACAAAGTAATACAGACACAAAGTCTGTCTGTGTTTTTCATTATTGATCTGTCTGACTGTCTGCGTCCTTTCCTGTCTGTCTGTTGGCCTGGAGTGTCTTTGTCAATCTGTAGATCTCTCACAAACTAATACAAACTAATGAGTCAATCGCTGGACATAAGTTTCTCTCTCTCTCTCTCTCTCTCTGTCTCTCTCTCTCTCTCAAACACACTCACTTAAGGGACAGACCGGCGTGAGAGAGAACTTATAGCTAAATAAAGACCATGCTGCACCTGGGGAGCAACAATCACCTCTCCTGAGTTATTCTATAAAACACCAAGGTGAGATGATTCGCAGCTTTACCCCTCATTACAACGTCTTTACCCTTCCATAGGGCTCCTCATGATCGAGAGAGAGAGAGAGTTCATGCAGTACAATGCACAGACGATATACACATAACAAGAGATTCTCTCTCTCTCTCTCTTTCTCTCTCTCTATTTCTTTCTCTCTCTCTCTCTCTCTTGGCCTCGCTCTCTTATTTCCTCCCCTCACGGTTCTTTTTTTTTTTTTTTTTTTTTAATCTTTTATTCATGGCCTAGCAGGTGATGAAAAATGTATGCCCTGAATCTGGCATTGAAATAAATGCAAAATGAAAACAGAGGCAGTTTATACTGACAGTCTGAATATCTCTATCTAGAACAAGGTTGAGGCGCCAAAATCAGAGAGAGCGAGAGAGAGAGAGAGAGAGTACAATGAGATTTCCATGATGTAAATTACACTGTGTGAATTCCTCTGTGGCCTGGAGATTAGTGTGTGTTTTGTTGTTATTGTTTATATCCATCTATCCTACAAAGACACGAACCCCTGTACCACCACCCGTGGGAAAGTTTTTTGGGGCATGTCCTCTATTGGCCCTGAGAAGATATGCTCTGGGGTATTTCACTGATCTCTACAAGTGTGTATGTGTGTGTGTGTGTGTGTGTGTGTGTGTGTGTGTATAACGAGAGGCGGGTTCGCTTCCTCATCTCTCAGGTGGTATCACACAGAGGCTAGCTTTCCCTCCTGGTTCAGTAAACAGCTGGTGGCCTTAGGTGCACCCATCTTCTACTTTTTTAACCCCCCCCTTTTCTCCCTGTGACACTCTCTGGTTTGATAATGCATATTGCTGCATGCTGATTAGCCAGTGCAAGCGAGCCAGGTGGAGGTGTATTAACACGGAGGCTGAAAGAAATGAAGAGGTGTAGAGAGACACGGCGATGGCGTAAAGTTCCCTCCTGACTCGAGGCGCTATCGATTACATGCGATGAGACTGAGAGCTTTTAACTGGATGAGGAACTCTTTTAAAAGTGTCAGATATTCCGGAGGACATTCAATTCTCAACGTGATACAACGGGTTTGGCCCGAAGGATTACAAAATGTAGACAAAGACCTGCAAACTCTTTCCCTCAGAGCAGCAGTAATTCAGGAAATGTGACTCATGCATGGGATACTTTTAGGAAAGATGAAAGAAGAACAATAAGGCTTTGGGAATTTTATTCCATGACCTGGTGTACTACGATAGGAAAATAATCAGTGATTGGGGGATATGATGTGGTGACTGTTCCACCTTGAAGTTAATTATTTTCTAACATATGCATGCCCTGTGTCTTCAGCGTTCACATTCTTCATTTCCTCATATATTAAATTTAATTAAATTGAATGATGCAGATCCAATTAAAGAAATGGGAACAAATGTTTTACCGTGAAGATACAATTTAGAAATTGGTTGTTTATGTAACCATCTCAGCAGCAGCCTCATTTCCCCTCTTGTCTGTTCCAACCACTCAGCATTCAGCATCACCAGTATACTAATCACCGGACTGATCATCTAATATCATCATCTCCACCTGTTTCTCACTGGTTCATGCCTTATGTCCTATGTTTTTTTTTAAATGCTTGAATGACTCATAGGTCACTTTGTGGCTAAATAAATAAAACTACTCGGGTACAGGGACTGGACTGAGAACGAGAGATAAAAAAAAAAACTCCTTCAGGAAGCCTGGAGAACTCTTCCTAAAGAATACTTGTAAAAAATAAAAATAAATTAATAAAAAAGTCTGGCTCTTTAGGAGCAAAGTATAAAGTAATGAGGGGGCTCAAGAAGAATTTTTTTTTTTTTAAATCATTAATTAAATATATTTTTATCTGTTTATGGTTAGTATTATTATAGAACCACAAAAGCTGGTTCCTGTTATCACTTACATTATTATAACAAATAATAGGAGTTCTCTAACCAGTCTCTCTCTCTCTCTCTCTCTCTCTCTCTCTCTCTGCTAATAAGATGGAAAAAAAAATCCATCTTGTCAGATAACTGAGAAAGTGTAAAGTGTTAAGTGAGCTGTCTCTCGTCCTGGCAGAAAACTTAAAGGAACTACTTCACCTCACAGCACTGACGTTGTGATACCATAAATTATATATCATTCAATGTACAGCTGTAATTTATATATATTGATATAAAGTCCTTCTCAATGTGAAATATATATATTGGGAGTGACTCTTTTCTTAAGCTCGGATTTCCAGACTGATGCTAAACATTTGTGCAGCACTTCAGCCTCAGTTTGCAGCTGACTTGTTTGCCTGCACTTGGGACTACATCACATACTTGGTTCAGTTCCTGCATTCGGGTCAATTCCGGGTCAAATCGTTCCGCAATCAAACAGTCGGATTGGTCTCCGAGGGGTTGTTTTTAGTGTGCACCTGAGTGTTATCGGTGCATCTGCACTAAAGGGGCAGAAACACCAGAGTTCCATTAAACCGGACTACAGGCTGCGAATGCAAAAAGCACTCTCGGATCCAATATGTTCATTTTATTATCCGGAATCATTTAATCATTCCATAGCGGTTTTGCTTCTGTGTGTGTTCTTATTATCGTGAGGGTGTGTGTCTGTATGTGGGTAGGGGTTGGGAGTGGAGGGGGTGAGATGGCAACAGCATGCACACTAGCTGTGTATGTGTGTGTGTGTGTGCGTATGCATGTGTGTTACTGGCTCGCTCATGCACAGTTCATTATATCACTCCTGCTCTGCCCGGAGGCGGCCTTTGAATGATGCAGCTGTTTTTTTGGAGGGGCCAGGTCTCTCAGGGCAGAGTAACAAGCCTCATCTCTCTCTCTCTCTCTCTCTCTCTCTCACACCCCCTGATCTGGGATCTGGCATACCCCATTAAAGTGGCCAAACCCTTTCACTGTGCCCAGACCCATGTCACCAAATGAAGATGTCTAATTGGCTGCACCCTGCATGTGAGGGGTGCAGGGTGTATGTGTGTGTGTGTGTGTGTGTGTGTGTGTGTGTGTGTGTGTGTGTGTGTGTGTGTGTGTGTGTGTGTGTGTGTGCGCGAGCGTGCGTAGGGTTCGGCATCTCCACACTCGCCTCTCACACTTCCTCCACCAAATTCAATTATTAATGGACTGATTGCTTGAGTGCAGCATCTCTGGGATTCCGAATCTGCCACACTGAATAAAATAAAACCACTGCTTTACATTTTCATTATGCCCGAGCCTCTGTTTTAAATTGCAAATGCCTCACAGGGACCCGGCTGCAGCTCCGCCCGCCCCGTCTCTATTTTACCCTGCCTTTGGCCCCAAACACACACTCTCTCTCTCGCACGCGCGCGCACTGATACCGAAAGACACTCGCTCATTTTTATTAGGAACATCTTTTCAGTACAACATGCACATAGAGACGTTTATCCACCGCTCGGTATGTGAATGTGAAATGTGATTCTATACCATCAAATATTTTTGGAGAGAGAAAGAAAAAGAGAGAGAGAGAGAGAGAGAGAGACTCTTCTGAGCTGCAGAGGGCTGATTTGCAATCAGGTCAGATACACAGAGGCACACATGTGCCACCATGCTGCCCTCCCTGTCCCTATGTCTCTATCTCGCTCTCTCCATCTCTCTCATTGCCATTCCCTGCACCAGCTGTTGTCTATGACCCTGTTATACCGCCTGTACACTAAATCTTAACTTACAATTATCACGTTGTGATCCACATTCATAAACATGACTGGGGTGATACGATGGTATGCTATTGATAGCTCGAGCCGTGATATGTTCTCCCTCCAAGTTTGCTGCGTTTGTAGCTACTGTATTCATCATATTACCAGTGCAGGTGTCTGGTACCATATCAGTAGGATCACCATGGTGAAACTGGCTCTGCAGGTTTGTTACTGGTGTCATAAAATGTCTGCATGATATTTTATGAACACTTTTAGCAAATGAGTGTAATGCGCTCCTACTGGGATGAGTGGAATAATGTAAGTATCTAGTCTCGCTACATATTCTCAGTCAGACTGGTTTTATAAGCTTCCTGTTGAAAGAATCACCTCCATCCATCTTGCTCTCAACCCGGACCAGTTTTCCAGTCCCTGCTGGTGTAATGAATGTATTTTCCAAAACAGGATACCATCACCACTACCAGACTTCACCGTGCACATGCTGTTCTCGGGGTCATGAACAGTGCTGGGTTCCTGCCAAACATAGTGCCAAAGCTAAAACATGCCTCATTCAACCCAGAGTACCTTTTTTTTTCCACATTCGCTCCAAATCTTTAAATTAATTAAACACATCTCTTTTTCCCCAGGAATAGACTTCTTGTTGCTGCTCTTTACAAAAACCCATGGTTGTGGAGGGTCCAGGTTGTGGTTGTGCTGTAAAAAGCATCTCCAAGCTTACTCATGGATTCCCTCCAGCTTCTTCAGATTCCCCTCAGCCTCTTCATTGCTTTTCTGACTAACGTCCTCCTTACACACTCACTGGCTTTTGGTGGACGGCTTCCTCCAGGCAGAGTCGTGGTTGTTCTTTTTTTTTTTTTAAATGTTGCTTTGTGGGATGTTCAGAGTTTTAGATACTTTATATAAACCAATTTCTACAACTCTTTTTCTGGAAAACTGAAGTTAGGTTAGTGCAGGGTTACTTCAATAACTTCTTGGTCATGATAATGCTGGATGTTCAACAACCAGGAACTGGAGTGTTTATATTCACATGATATTCAACTTATTACATGACTTTCATGGGGTTTCATTATTAAAGGCACTCTAACAGATATTATGCATGTATGAGAGAATTAGCATCTATAAAATCAAACGTATATGGACATGTATTTAAAAAAAATTACCATTGCAAGATATTTATCATAATTGGACCAATTAATGTAAGATTAGCTAAAACTAATGCGACAGACTAGTGTTACCTAAAATTAGTCATATCTTCATATGCGCCACTCATTATTACTAGCACTGAGATTATGTTAAAGGTGAGAAAAACAACACTAAGCACTAGCCTAGTCTCTAAACTGCATATACTGGAAATTTTACAGTTTGTGTCTCATTGTGAAATCAGTTTGGACAAGGTTCAAGGCTGTCGAAAAGAGAAAGGCTCTTTCTTTTCAATAGAATAAGACATTTAGCTTTGACTTACCAACTTTCCCTCTGAGTACATACTGTATGTCTAATTCAATCAAACATTTTCCTAACTGACTGCGTGCCATTTTGCTTCTTTCTTAGTAGAATAATTTAAAGGTCCTGTATTTTACCCGTTCTTTAACAAATCAACGCAGGTCTCAGTGTGCGTGTTAATGCTTCAGCTAATATACCCCTCGGATAATACATTTTTGTTCAACTCCTTCAAATGTGCTGTTTCGCCATTTATGTAAATGAGCCACGCCAATCAGAGCATGAGCAACAAGGGGCTCTTCTTATATGAGGTCATAAAAGGGGAGCAATCTAATTGCCTGGTGTAACCTCAGACCGATCAGAACGTCTAAAAATGATGAAGTAAATTTTTCATAATAGTGTAAGTTCCTTTTAAAAACATATTGAGAAGTATTATATAGTCATAGTGTCTGCATTTTATATATTCGAGATAGTAAACAATTACGGAAATGTAATACCAGTGCGACACAAACTAACAGTACAAACAATCAGTCGTTTGTAATTATGCGTTGAGCTGGAAGGAGGCAGTAGACAGAGACAGAGGATGTCACTTATAGTTTGTTCAGTTGTTCTACTGTAGGCCACACACATACACACACTCACGCACACAATCATTACTCTAGCTATATCCCCACGTAGCCCTTGGTTCGCACTGCTCGTCCTGACTCCCTCTCCACATGGCGCACAGAGCCCCTTTGCTAATCACCACAGCTAATAGCATCGCACAGCTGCAGCTGCTCCTCCCCGGGCCTGCTCGGTGTTTGGATATGAAAGTAGCCCGGGTTACACTGCCTGGGATTTCCTGTAACAAATCCATACATTAGTCCTCATCTGGGAGGCAGCGGCGTATTAGTCATGCCATTTTAGTCGTCGTCGGAGTAAGAAGTGCACACGGAGGGCTAGGCATGCCACGCCGAGGCTCATGGGAGTGCAGCGTGGGTCAGCGTGTTGGTGCCGGTCTGGGTGTTGTGTTTATGGATATGATGGGTTTAGATTAGCATGGAATGAGAGATGATTCCAGGGCATATGTGCATCAAACATGGCTTCCTGTTTTCCATAAACATGTATTTTTATATCACTCCTACATTAAACAGATAAAGATCTGCATATGCTGCAGGTCCTGCGAGTCTGGTGAACTTTTTTGTTTGATTGATTTATTTTACAGCTTTTAAGCCATATTTATGTGTAAATTTTAATCATAAACTTCTTAAATATATTCAGAGATGTAAATCAAATGGTTTACAGGATGATCATGCAGTCAGTACAGAGCAATGTATTCTTAAGCCATTAATATATTGTGGCGTGGGCGGGGCGGCGGCTGACGACCAGCATGCCTTGCGGGGATGTCGGTGTGTTCACCGTGTTGG
>JAOVVA010000029.1:13038389-13053036 GCA_028565275.1 Leiocassis micropogon | reverse complement strand
TATTCCTGCTGTTATACCCCTATCTCACCTATGCGGTTTGACTATGTGAGGACCGACGCGCGGAAGCATGGAAACATAATCACAGCGCCAAAACTCGTGGTGAATCACTGCGCAAAACTGCGTAGGTGAGTTAGGGGTATTAGTAGTTAACAGATTATGGTCCAAACTTCGCCGAGTGATGATGGTAGAATAATTATAAAGGTATTAACTAAAACAACATGCATGAGGAATCACAAAGGAGTTTTCATTTTCTGCAATGGAAAAATACTCTATCTAGTTACTCTTATCAGAAAGTAACGCTGTAATGTAACTGATTACTTTTTAATGACAGTATTTTTGTAATATAATTAGTTACTTTAAAAAGTAACGTCCCCCAACACTGTCGATTAGTGATTAGTATACTGGTGATGCTGAAGGCTGAGTGATTGGAACAGACGAGAGGGGAAATGAGGTTGCTGCTGAGGTTGTTACTGTACATAAACAATTTTTTTATTATATCTTAAGGCACTTTGCAGCCTGTCACCGTAAAACATTTTCTTCTCATTTCTTTAATGTAATCTAATTTATTAAATGTAATTTAATATAAAGAAATGAGGGGAACTCGAGATGTTTGCGCAGTACTGGGGAGGTACATAATTTATTTTATTTATCGTTATAAAAAATAATTCCTATTGAAAAATCATCAGAGATAATGATGCAAACTTTCGCATTCAGTTTGAAGTCATTCTTAATTTCTCTTTTATATATAAGATTGAGCATTTTACCTGACAGATCTTCACAACAGCATTTCATTACTTTCATCAACTGCTTACAACAAACATTGCATATGCTTTTAAGGCAGGACATGCATATCCCTGTACATGCACGTATTTTTTTTCTCCTCTCATTCAAATGTAATAATTGCTATTTACATCATCTACTGAAAGGAAAAGGCTCATTTCACATAAATCTTAAAGAATTAAAAAACCTTTCACAGAATGATCAGGGGCAAGACTGCAGAGAAAATAAAGATTTTTATCCTGACGGTTTTTTTTTCTTTCTTCTTTTCTTTCATGAATATGGAATGATTTACAAGCATTGATAGAGATGTAAGCAACAGGAGTTCTTGAAGCTGAATTCACTTTCCCGCTGCTCAAAGGCCGCGTCTGGAACCTGGGAACGCTAACTGAAATACTCTGCTAATTAAAAAAGAAATAAAGATGGAGTGAATGCTAGCCATAATATGCATTTGTATCGAATAACAATAGAAAATCAAATGAGCTTTTTTTATGCCAAGAAAATCATAATGAGGTTGTGTTTCACACTGTTTTTGTATATTTTTGTTTTTTCCCCCAAACATGAATTGTTCAGACATTTGGACAGAATCCCAAACAGCTTATTGTTCACTAGATATGCTCATTACATAGGATATGTAATGCAGTTATGAGTCCTAGATTCATCGACGGTGAATCTATTTAGATCACACTGAAAGACGTGTACATGCCTGACCAAATCACATACACCGTAAATGCCATGGTTTTATTCAGAATGCTCAGACTTGAGTGGTTTAGAGAAATAAAGTGAGTTTTTTTTTTTATTTATTATAATTTTTTTTTAATAGTTACTTTAGATGAGTAAAGTACAAATACTGAAAAAAGCCCACGCCAGTTAAGCATAGTTTCACTAGCCGGAAGTTTATTTTCCTGTAACCACATGGTCTAGAGTGGGTTATTCCGCTCATACCACAGAGATTTTCTAACAGTTATAGTGTTTAGCTGATTAATAAATAACACCTCATGTCATAGTTTATAAGCAGAATTGGTTCAATTACTGATTCATATAATTAAAACCAGATTCAAATTGGAATTTAAATATGAATTTGTTTTTTAATTGTGTGAGAATGCCTCATGTGCTTTCTCTCCATTTTCTCTGAACTTATTTTCGTGTCCCTTAAGTATAACGTGATGTGTTTCCCTGATATCTGGATCTTTCCTGATGAATAATCTTTCAGGTCTTGTTCAGGTTGACTGTCAGGATGCACAGTTCCTGTCCTGTAGACCGAATCAAGCATGAGTTGGTGGTTTAACACCAAGTGTGCCTCTGTCAGAGAGAGAGAGAGTTACATCTGGGATCATGTGCTTTACTGTGCTGCTTCTAAGAGATGAGCAGAACATGAACAATGTACAGGCCCAGGACTGCAGCATGTCCCTCAAGGTTTATTATTTTCCCTGAAATTTAAAGTGAGTATTAGTCAGATCAGTTATAATTCATATCTAACCATTTATATAAAGCAGTTATCTAAAGCAGTGAGTATCTGAGTGAGCTGGAGCGGGTGAGTGAGCAGGTCTCCAGTCTGAGGTCTGCAGATCTCAGTGCAGCGCTCGAGGAAGATCTCCCCACCCTAATGAGAGGAATGTGAAGTGTACAATAGTAAATATCAGTGTTTAAAACATCTATTCATCTAATCCTTCGTAATTTAGGCCAAATGTGTGATTTATTTCATTTTTGTAGATCTATAAAGTGTCATGGTTCAGCCAGAGTGTGGAGTAGACAGGATGATTCATGCTTTATAGTTGTGCGATGGTGAGTGATTCATGTACTCTAGCTTTCTCTCTCTCTCTGTCTGTCTTTGTGTCTTTTTCTGTCTATCTGTCTATCTCTCTGTCACAAACTCAGTATTTCTGTCTCTCTCTTCCTCTTTGTGTCTCTGTCTATCTGTTTGTCACTCTCTCCCTCTCCTGTTCTAATGCTTTCTCTGTCTCTCTTTCCCTCCCTCTTTCTCTCTCTCTATTTTCTTGTAACTCGTCCTCATTAGTCTATCTGCCTGTTTCTCTCTCTGTGTCTTTGTGTCTCTCTCTGTCTATCTGTCTCTCTCTCTCTCTTTTTAATGCTTTCTCTCTCTTCCCCTCTCTTTTTCTTTCTCTCTATCTTGTAACATTGCCTTGTCAGTCTCTCTCTCTCTCTCTCTCTCTCATATTGTAACTCTTCCTTGTCAGTCTATCTGTCTGTTTCTCTCTTCCCTTCTATCTCTCTCTGTCTCTCAGTCTCTCCCCCTCTCTCTTGTTTACATCTCAATCTGCCTGTTTGTCTGTCTTTGTCATGTCTCTCTATCATTCACTCTCTCTTTAAAAAAAAAAAGTAACGTGGAGGCGTTGCTCGTTAGAAGACACAGACAGTTGAGTAAATGAAGCTTTGTGATGTTAAATAGATTTGCGTACAGCGCTGTAACACAGAATGCATCATGTACATGTTGAGTGTGTTTTCTGATCAGTTCCTACAGGTTGTAGCTTCTACATCGCTGTTCTGAAGTTTTAACTTTTTTGTGAAGACTTTTTGGACCTGCTCGGCTTCCCGGCTCACCAGCGCACCGCCACGTGCTGCTTGAAAGCCCGCTGGTGTAAATGGCTGTTTTTAGGACTGAGTGATGTGTGTGTGGTGTGTGTGGTGTGTGTGCTAGGGCAGTGAAGCAGCGAGCACACTCAGCAGCATCATTCACGCTTCTTTTACTTTTATGTTAAGAGGAACTTCGATTCAGCAGAAGAAGAAGCAAAACAAAATGGCAGCTGTCGTTCTTGATTTATTGCGCTGTATCACTTGTTCGTACCCCACAGAGGAAAGGAGAGAGAGGGAGACGGAGGGGGGGCAGACAGGGTGTGTTTTAAAAGCATATTATCCCTGTAATGTCTTCAGCACCAACACCTGAGGTGGTCATTAGGCAGGCATTACGTGTAACACACACACACACACACACACATGTACTGTGTGTGCTTATGTTGGTTTGGCAGGAGAGCAAACTTCCAGCAGATACCAGCACCGTGAGACGCCTGATAATAGTTTGTTTAAGCTTAGAAAAACAAATTGTAGGAGTGATAATAGGTTTGCTTTAATTCTTTTCCTCTCAGTTAAATCATTACTGTTTTACTCACTCTTTCTGACTCACTCTTTTTCTTCTGTATTTTAAATTTTTTTTGTTCCTGCTGTGTCATTCTCACACTCTGATTCATTTTCTTCTCTCTCCCTCTCTACTCTAAGTGGCTCCTGAAGTCTGATCTCAGGTCAGCGCGTGAGTCGCACACCGAGGCCAAAGACAAACATCGCTGGTTATTGATTATCCTTCACCGACGGGCGTTCCGCATTATCGTTAAGTCAGGGTTAATGCGCTGCTCCCTGATAAGCAACTGTCCTCATTTTTCACAGCCGCTTCAGGACCTCTGTCTGGCCGAGGGTCAGAGTTTCACATCACACCCTCCTCCTCTTCCATCCGGAGCACAAACCTCTTATCGCCCGCGCCTAAGGTCACCTGGACCAGAGCATCGGAGAGCGCTACAGAGACTCTGTAGGAGGTCTAGCTTTTTTCTTTTTTAATTCTCCTCCTTCTTTCTTCCCCATGGCTCAGTTTCCTTCGGAGAGCCCACCTGCTTGTTTGAGGAGGATTTCCCCATGTGGGAGTTTACAAACAGATCAATTTACAGACACACAGTGCTCTTCATTAAGACTCCTCGCTTTTCTCTTGTGTGTCTGTTTGTGTCTTATCTCTCAGCCACTGGCGTGAGACGCTCCGATCAAGGCTGCCCTGGCGTCTCCCCTCTCTCTCTTTCTCTCGTGCTCCTCTCAGCTGTGGAGCAGTGCGTGATCTGGCAGAGGACACTACATGTCAGGGATTAATTCTGACCCCACACACTCAGACGCTCCGTCTCCGAGCCGCTCTCCTGCAGATCCCCCCCTCTAAGACTTCCTTCCTCCCTGATCTCTAGAGCACGGCCTCGCGGCAGCAACCGGTTTCCCAAAAAACATGCTGCTCCACACTGATTGGTCCGAGGTCTGATCCGCGTCTTTCTCATGCAGGATTTGAGCAGCGGATATGCTCGGGTTGGGCTTGTTGCGCTTTAGAGGATTAGATGTGATGCATATTGGGTTCGGGTTAGTGCAGCCGACTTAAAGGAATGATTTGTTTTTGAAAAACAATTCATTTACACAATTTTCACGTTTGCAGCTAAGATGCCTGGTGTATGAGTTTCTTTAATGCTGATCATGAGGAGACAAAATGTCCTGCAAAAAATCCTGTCTGTTAAAAAAACGCCTCGAACCACATCCAATTGTTAAGTCTCACGCAGACTTGTTCAGGTATTCCTGATGTATGCATTTTGTTGTTAGTATTAGATTTCAAATTTAAAAATGCTACCTGTTATACAAAGTTCACTTTTTTTAGTCATTTGTAGATATTCAGGAGAATCTCCACTGTGCGTTTCCAAACAAAACACCTGAGGACAAAAAAATGACTTGCTTCTTGTCCTTTTTCCCCTTTTTGTTTTAACCGAGGTTTAAACAAGCCAATTAGGTTTTCTCCGTGTTGTGACCTCATATATGATTAGCCCCTCCCCCGACTTGTTGCTTAGCTCTGCTGTTCTCCGGAGGGGAGTAACTCAGCAATAGCTCACCTGCATAGACACTGAAATAGTGCGTTTAGAGGAGGAGTAAAATAAAGGTCTTAAAAAAAACTGCATCTGAAGGGTTTTTCAGCTCGAGCATTAACACATGCACCGTGGAGGAGCTTTGAAACCTGTGTTACTGTAACTTGTTAAAGAAATAACCTTTGGGGCTTTTAAGTCTTGACAGGAGAAGCATACCTGAGAGCTAAACAGTACAGGAACAAAAATCAACATTGCAGATCAGGTTATATACTGTATATATTTAGCACTATTTCATAACCTGTAATAATACTTTTTTTTATTTTGAAAAGGTTATGTACTGAAAAATCACAAAATAATTTCAAACTACCCATCCTTTCGAATAGACTCCAGAAATTAAAGCTAATATAAATGATGTGTGCATTAACTGGGCCATCAGTTTGTTAAACCTGGAGCATTACCATGCAATAAAAAAAAAATTGTTTATGTGCATGCTCACTAAATATGAACAATCCCTGATTAAGCCTGTTTAAAGCAGTGGTATGACTTGTCACTGGAAGATAAACGTTAAGACATCAGACCTGTTTTGTCTTAAAGACTGCATTATTTAAAAAAATAAATAATAATTAAATATATTTCCTGATTCAGCTATCTGCTGCTTTGAAGTTCCATACCCAGGTTTGCGCACAACTTTACAGTCATGTACTGTCCGGTTGCTCGAGGTGACTTAACAGAAAGCGACGTTACAGAGATACACGCCGCTACTCCGGTTTCAGAGCAAGTCGTCCATCTCCACCCGGCCTGCGATCACCATCCACGTCACGTAAAAGACAGGGAGAGGTCTAAAGCACTTAGCATTCTTACCTGCGGGGCTTTCATTATCAAACTAATAAGACAATATTAATTACGCGACTCCGCGGCGCTCTAATTACGCTGACAGGCGGCCGCGATTGTGTCGAACTCGGGAGAACGTGCTCCGCTGCGTCTCTGAGAGGGCAGGAAAGGCGGTCACTATGTGCTATATAGAATAATAACAATGGGAATTCTTCGTCTGTCACTCACTGCGTGCACCTGAGGGAATCCCCTTCTTAATTTTCCTGCGTGGCTTATTTTCAGATATTTTGGTGGACAGGTATGTGTCGAGGCAGTCTGGTGTTTTTCTTTCTTCATCTTTTAAATATTTTTGATTTAAATCCAGTCTTGGCCATGAGTTCTGTGTGAATGTTTGGTGTTGCTTCTTAATCTGTTACGTTCCTGGATGGATCTTCCAGGAAGCACTTGGCTGTCCTTCCTGAACACTGTGACATAGTGGGATCCTTTCTCGAGAATGGAGCAGAATCAAACACGTATATGAGATCCTGCTGTAATTTGTTTTAGGAGGCAATGTAGTAATATATTATAGACACTGAAACACTGGCCAATTTAGTGTTGGAGGTTTCATGGCTAAATTTGACCAGCCTGGTGGCCAAATCTTCATTGATTGCTCTTACTGTTGGAATGTGCAGAGTATGAAGGTTTAATTAGCAGGGTAATAGCACAGTTTTGCTTAAAATATTGCAATGCACACATTATGAGTGACATATTAGAGTTCCAAAGAGGACAAATTGTTAGTGCGTGTCTCGCTGTGACCAAGACAGCAAGTCTTTGTGATGTATCAAGAGCCACAGTATCCAGGGTAATGTCAGCATACTACCAAGAAGGACGACCCAGTAACTGTGGATGCAAGAAGAAGCTGTCTGAAAGGGATGTCCGGGTGCTAACCCCGATTATATTCAAAAAACATAAAACCACAGCTGCCCAACTCACTGCAGAATTAAATGTGCACCTCAACTCTCCTGTTTCCACCAATACTGTTCATGGCCAGGCTGCTATAGCCAAACCTTTGGTCACACGTTCCAATGCCAAACATCGGTTTCAATGGTGCCAGCAGCGAAAATCTTGGGCTGTGGACAATGTGAAACATGTATTGCTCTCTGATTAGGTCACTTTCACTGTCTTTCCCACATCCGGGAAAGTTACGGTGTGGAGAAGCCCTAAAGAAGCGTACCTGGTATCATAGTCAGTGATGGTATCATAGCATTCCCTAGGCTCAATACTTGTGCTAGATGGACGTGTCACTGCCAAGGACTACCGAACCATTCTGGAGGACCATGTGCCCCAAATGGTTTAAACATTGTATCTTGAAGGCGGAGCCGTGTTTCAGGATGATAATGCACCAATACACACAGCATGACTGGTGACAGAGTGGTTTGATGAACATGAAAGTGAAGTTGAACATCCCCCATGGCCTGCGCAGTCACCAGATCTAAATATTATTGAACCACTTTGGGGTGTTTTGGAGGAACGAGTCCGGAAACGTTTTCTGCAAGGAGAATGCCTCAAAATCCCTCTGGCCGCTGTGCAGGACTTGTATCTGTCATTCCCAAGAAAAATTTTTGCTGTATTGGCCGCAAAAGAAGGCCCTACACCTTACTAATGAATTATTCTGGTCTAAAACCAGGCGTTTCAGTTTCATTGTCCAACCCCTGTAGTTTCCTTTATTTTTATTACTATTATTATTTTTGAGAGTGGTCTAGCTTTGAGCGACTGTGTCATTAAGAACGGCATCTTCTTTCGTAGTTCGCAAATACGCAGGGTGAAGGTTCACTATGACAAACGTTAAAGCGGAATTAACTGTTACTTGAAGCACATTTCGCGGCCTGCCTCCTTTTTTCCCCGCGTGCGAATGGCTCAGACGAATTAGAGGTCAGGAGGTTAGATAATAGGCCCGAGGATCCTGTTGATATTTAATGTTACTCAGATACTCATCCGTCCAATAAGAAGCCAGATCCTTGACCTCAGATCTGCGTCTGTGCTTTAGACATCACACACAAGCTGCCAGCCGGAGAGACAAGTTTCCGTGCACTTGCTTCGACACCCTTGTGGGAACGATATTATTCCTATACATCAGGACCCGAGCCCTAACCCTGTGTACATAGACATACGGTAAATCCTCGTGACCCAGTCCTAGGTATATTTAGAGAAGTGTCCACATTCTCCTTCCCTGCTATAATCACACCGAGCCACCTGAGACGCCGAAGCAATAACGGCGCACAAATGAAATTTCCTGCGAGGCTTATTGATATCATTAAACACAAGCATATTGCACTTCACAATCATTTTAGTCTTCATCAGAAAGCTTGACATTTAGTGAATTAGGTACCGTTGAGCAGCCTATATCTTTTACACTGTTTCACCCGCAGCCCCCTTCTGTGGATTCGGCGGATAGATCCGTCATCTCATTTGGGCCGGCTGACCGCTGATGGCTGCTAATATCTCATTGCATTAGCTCGTTTGGCCCTTAATGTGCTTTCAGTGTTTGTAATCAAATCAGCAATAGCTTATGTCCTTTGGCTTTAAATGAGTATGTTACTATGAGTGTATTATGATTGCTTCATAACTTTCTTTTCTTCTGCCATCCCAGACACACACACACACACATGCACACACCCCCACCTTTGTTTCATAAGGAGAAGAATAATTCTTCCAGAATCAATGCAAACCTAATGACGAGTGCTGTCAGGAAAGTTCTCTTCAGACTCAAGAGCTTGTGCTTCGATTTGATGAATAAATAGCAAACTTATCCTTGCTAGTCTGGAAACACACTTGTGTCTTTAAATATACTGCCAATACCACATCGTCAGCAATCCTGTAATTTTCTCAACAGTTGGTTTTCTTAAGAAAAGAAAAAAAAAATATGATGCAAAAGTCATATGTTGCTCCTGTGTTATTAGCTACTAGTACTCAACAAGTCGCTTCCAGCTATGTAGTGACAGATTAGCAAAGCAAGCATTATACATTCCCCAGGGCCACCATATTTTTTCTATGCTTCATTTTAAACTGTATATATACATATTTTTTTAAAGCTTGAGCATCAGGAACATTGGCCCACATACTCGATAAAGATCTATATGAAGAATTGTTAAAGCCAGGAGGTTAGAGCTGTCACTTTACTACATCTATGTAGCATTGTTGATCGCTGTTGTCGGTCATGTACTGTAAATCGAAGCCAAATGGTTACGTCGCTTAGTTTTTTTTGTTTTCTTCTTTTATTTGTTAATCTTCACAGACAAACCGATAATAATATTCTAATAAATCAGTTTGTAATGTAATCTCTCTGATGGAAACCAGACGTTTATTCATCAACCCGAAGACCTCCCACAAACAATGCGAGGCAGTCAGGCCACCCCGGCGGCTGACCATCCCCGCTTTTCCAGCATGATTCCGGATTCCCGTCCGTCTGAGTGGGCGGCAGAGCCCTCCAAACATCACGAGCCTTGGCATGGACGATAATTCCCTCGTCCTCCTCTCTCCTCTCTGCTCGTGCTTAAACTCGTCCCACCGATCGCAGCAAGCCAAATTTTTGTCTTTACACGAATGTCTCCTTCCTGTCGCCTCACAGATCCATCAAATAAAGCCTTGTTTTTCCAGCTGCTGCGCACCGGGGTTACGGGGGACAAGAACAAGAAAGAAAACCACCAAGAGTTGTAGACGTCGTCGGCGCGTGAAACTTTCGGCCATGGGTTGAATTCGCACCGAGTACCAGTTTCCTCAGTCGTGTAGCTGCAGGGATAAACATACCTTACATCAACACTAGGCTTGTAGTCGAGATTTTTCTAGCTTTGGGGATAGATCGTGTACTCTCTGCTCCGAACAAGAGCAGTCCAGACACTCCTAATTATCTCCCTCGCTCGGAGGGGTCTCGGCTCTACAGTAGACATGTGTGCGTCTGGATAACATATGCAAAACACTACATGTGCTTTGCTTACAGTCCATGTAAATTAAATATTGTTGCAGCCGTATCAGTACGCAGATGTGGTTTGTGTTTTTGCGCCAACAGAACACAATAACACTCCGAGTAATGTCCGAAATCATTTGACCAAACGATCCATGAGTTTACAGAACAAAAGGCAGTATTTAATGGTCTGAACGCTTTTAGCATACTAAAGTCCAATATTTGACTTGGCTCAAAGTTTGTTATTCCTAATGCTGATGGAAAGTGGCGGGTCCTTTTAAAAAAATTTTTTTAGATATATTATTTATTTATTTATTTATTTTTGTAAAGCTTATGCTTGGAATACAAATAAAGATGTGTCTCTTCTCTCCTGCAGATCATCACGCAGTATGTTTATGAGCTTCTGGAGAAAGACTGCAAGCTGAGGAAAGAGATGCTCCCAGTAAGTGTGGTTGAAAGGACACAGAGGCTCGTATGCTGTTGAATAATGTTTCTGGGGTCTTAATGAGAAATTCCGATGTTACAACACGAGATTACACAAGCCGGAATATCTCATTATTCCCTGATTATTTATTTCATCTGAATAAACCAATTTCATTTTTTTTTTTTTTATATATCTATATTTTTTGTTTAAATATGCTTACATTGACTTTATTATGCAGTGTATGTATAAGCCATGCATGCATGCACAAAAAGCTTATTTTTTTTAAGACCAAGCACCATTTTACATTGCAGCTCATTTGGAATTCATAAATAAAGCAAATGCCTAAATGTAAATGTAAAGCACGAGTCATGTCATGTTAAAAGTGCAGTATATGACGGTACGTAATTCACTATAGGTTTTTTCCCCCCATTTTTAAAAACAAGCTGTAAACATCTTTAATCAGGTGCAGTGTCTATCTCAGAGAGCGGCCCGTGCCCTTTGTCTGTAGGCTGATTCGATGGGTTCGGTCGTGTGTGACAAACTGCACTTAGCTGCATGTTTTTTCAGTCTTTTCATCAATGGCCATTTAAAGGAAAGGCATAAAAACTCTGAGTATAAAAGAGGCAAGAACAGACGCTGACATGACAATTAAAAACCTAATAGGTTAAAACAGACGACCCAGCACGCAATGCCGTATCGACCCCGGAGTTATCTGTACAGAGTCCCAATCAGGAAGAATGAAATAGAAATCCATGGCGGTTTAATAAAGTCATCACAGACAGACAGACAGACAGACAGACTGACTGCAGGAGCCAGCTGTCTCTCTGCATCGTGCCTTTCATGACGAATGATTCCAGGCTATGACTCACTGCACTGTTAGTGGATCTGGTGCACTTCTTTAATGAAAGCAGAATAAATATAGTCAGTGACACAACAACAAGGGATTAAAGCTTTCACAAGCCATCAATACAGAAAAAAACGCTGATTCATAATAGAATTACAGCTGACAGAGGCTCATTTAAATAATGATTAGTACAGTATAAAACCTGAAGCCTTATAAACAAAAGCATGAGGTCCAGAACGGTTCGGATGAAGTCAATGATCCGTGTAATAATCAGTAGCCTGAGCACCTGAGTGAAGCAGATTTGTGTCTGGGTATTCTTTTCATTCATAATGTATATATGTAACACTCAGAAAATAATCTCCACTTCAAGTTTTTATTTAGTATTGTTAAGGCCTGCTTCACGTGAACAAACACAGGTATTTGTAAAAAATACCAGAAGGGTCGATAGAACCCTAACCATAAAGCCATGTTTGCCAAACAGAACCTTAAGTAAAAGTTTTATATAATAAAAGTCACCTCAAATGGTAGACGAGAGAACAGCACAGCTACAGTATATAGCTATGTGCTATATTTCCACAGCAGTCACTTCTCCCTGAGATTTTACGTACTGACTCGTTACTTTTACTTTGTATTAATGTACTTAACCAGTTAACTACAGTAGCAGTCCGTACATTATTGCTAACATTTAGCTAACAGTGTAGCCGGTCCTGGGCTGAGCAGCACACTGTACTGTACCTTTTACCTGCACACTGGACTCACAAATGATTTTTCCACTCAACAGTATTCTACTAAAGTACATTTTTAGTTCACGGTACTGCATTTAAAACATGTATTATTCATACTTTCTTGCAACTGAACCTAAAACAGTGTTTTGTCACACAGATTGTTATACACGATGCAGTGAGAATCCTGTATATGCTGAAGAGAGAGCTAAAAGAGAACATTTAAAAGGGGACATTTAACTAATTATTAACAGTAATAATTAAATAAAAACAATATTTAAAAACAACAAAGCATAAAAGGTAAGGATAAAAATGATGTACTCACCGGCCACATCATCAGGTATGTCAATCACATGGCAGCAACTCAATGCATTTAGGCATCAAGGCATAGTAGAGGTGATTTGCTGAAGTTCAAACCGAGCATCAGAATGGAGAAGAAATGTGATTTAAGCGACTTTAAATGTGGCATGGTTGTTGGTTCCAAATAGGCTGGTCTATTTGGATTAGTATTTTCAGAAATTGCTGATCTACTGGGATTTTTATACACAATCATCTATGGTTTACAATAAATGGTCTGAAAAAGACCTCCTGTCAAGAAGAACAGGAAACCGGGCTACAATTTGCATGGGCTTACCAAAACTGAACAACAGATGATTGGAAGAACATTGCCTGGTCCAATGAGCCTCACTTTATGCTGCGACATTTGGCACTAATTAAGTATGGTTTAAATGACCCAGTCTACCTGAGTGTTGTTGCTGACCATGTCCGTCCCACAGGATCACATGTCACAAAGTTAAAATCTTCTAAAGCTGGTTTCTTGAACCTGACAATGAGTTCAGTGTATTCAAGCGGCCTCCACGTAATGGCCACCATATCTCAATCCAGTGGAACACCTTGGGGATGTGGTGGAACGGGAGATTCACATTTATGAACAGGCAGGTCATAAGTGTGATGCTATTATGTCAATATAGACCAAAAATGACTTTGTTGAATCGATACCATGAAGAGTTCAGGCAGTTCTGAAGACAGAAGAGGTCCAGCCCTGTACTAGCAAGGTGTACCTAATAAAGTGGCCGGTGAGTGTATTAAAATAAGGTTAAAAGAAATATGAATTTCCTTTGTTGTATTAAATAGTCACAGCTTTCAGGTTTGTGGATTCCATTATAGAATGGTTAATGTTCATTTAATCGATCAAGTGTAGTAATGAATCTGTGATTTGATTTGTAGGAAATGTTCCTGCCTGGTTTGTATTTATTATTTTTATATTCAAGTTGTAGTATGTAGTATGATATATATGTAATCTGTGTCTTGATATGTGTGTGGTTTTTTTGTGTTTTCGTGTGTGTCGTTCTGTGTACAGTTACATATCTTTGCCTAACACAAGTATGTGGACTTCACAGGTGGATGCAACAGAGAGCGAACCAAAGAGCTTCATCTACATGAGCGAGGATGCGCTGACTAACCAGGACAAGCTGCTGGTGTTGATCCATGGCAATGGTGTGGTGCGAGCAGGCCAGTGGGCTCGACGCCTCATCATCAACGAGGGCCTGGACAGCGGCACGCAGATCCCTTTCATCAACAGGGCCATGAAGGTAAAAGCGTTCGATTCCTCGCCTTAAACACTTTGGGGACGCCGATTTATGGTGTAATTTGGCATTCTGGTTTTGACTGGTTACAGTCTGAATTGATGTACTCATGCTGTAAGCACATTTATATTGTGTTATCTCCTTTTTTCCCTTAAATTGGTACCAATTAGTTTGACTGTGCTGTCTGGAGATTAATGGTCATTTAACTGAAGACGTGAAATCTCCTGAGCTACACCGCTCGGGTTTAATTGAGGAGTGAACGTCTCATGAGGTATAGGGACGTTCTACAGTCACAGGAGCTACTGTATATGTATGATATTCTTAGATTTGCGTGTTTGTTCAGTGAAACATATCATGTTCTATGTAGTTCCTGCGTCATTGATCATGTTCTCCCTGATGTTGCTCATCTTCAAGCTGTCGTTGTTGTTGGGTATAGTTTTTGACTTGGCAAAGTAGAGCTTTAGATCCCTCAATGAATTTCACTCTCACTTTTTCATCTTCTATACCGCTTTATCCAGCATTCAGGGTCGCGGGGACCTGGAGCCTATCCCAGGAGGCTTAGGGCACAAGGCGGGGTTTACCCAGGACAGGGTGCCAATCCATTGCAGGGCACACACACACACACACACACTCTCATTCACACACTACGGGCAATTTGGGAATGGCAATTAGCCTAATCTACGTCTTTGGACTGTGGGAGGAAATCGGAGTACCAAACACGGGGAGAACATGCAAACTCCATGCACGCAGAGCTGGGAATCGAGCCTGGCCGGGAATCGAACCCGGACCCTGGAGGTGCAAGGCGACAGTGCTAACCACCGTGCCGCCTTGTGAATTTCAATATTTTAATAAGATTTAAGAATATCATTACAGTCGACCCCCCCACCCCCCCCCCCCCCCCCCCCCCCCC
>JAOVVA010000029.1:13012903-13030512 GCA_028565275.1 Leiocassis micropogon | reverse complement strand
CCCCCCCCAACCAGTCTCCCCCTCTCTTTCTTTTTTTCCCTTTCTTTCTCTCTCACACATATACTCGCTCTCCCCTTCTTCTTCACTGTTTTCCTCCACCTCCTCCTCTCTATCTTCCTCTTGGGACTTGGGTGGATTTCTCATTCCTATTTATGATCGGTTGTGGTATAGTGGAATTACAAACACAGATCAAAATGATGCTCTTCTACAGGAGTTTACATAAGACCTCTCTAATACAGAGCAGCGAGCTGGCAGTGTGGGTCAGAGCCTTGTCCAGCATTTCCTGCTGCACCTTACACATCGAAAGCCACTGTGTGCTCTAGAGTTTGTGTGTGTGTTTTTTTCCCCTAATAGTTGTGTACAGGCATCACAATATGGTCACAGCTGTCAAGCGTAATAATTACACACCCAGGCTGGGAAAAGCACAGTCTGGCGGAATTAAAAATTGATCAGAGAGGGAGAAAACTATATTTTGTGGCCGTAGTCCCTCATCTTCACAATGTGGATTCCAGTCTGTTCCGCTTAATGTTTGTGCCGTTCTCTTACTCACGCATATTTAGCTCCCTCATTCTGCGTCTCTACTCGAGCAGCATGTCTTTGCATTAGGACTGTTTAGAACTGACAGCTTCATGTTTTTATACTTTACAATGTTTACGCAATATGCCAGGCTGCTGCTAATTAATAAAACAATATGAAATAACTCTTGAAATATCACTTTCAGCAACATGTACATTTAATAGCACTTTCCATACAGAATGTATTGTTTGTTTCAAAACCTTCCAAAGCCACAAGCAGCAGCTGGCACTAATACACACTGAGGAAAGGTTTATCGCGCTACATTGAAATGTTAGCTAGCTGGCTGAAAAGAGTCAGTCAATGTTATTGATTTCTGCCTAAAAACCATAAATGTGTCTTACGTTGTCCAAGTGTAGCCAGTGAAAACTAATAAATCGACAGAAAGGAAACTAACAACAGAGAAATAGTGAAATATAAAAATGTGTAATAAAAGAAATATGAATTACACGAGGAAACAAACAGATAAAATGTCAAAATACTAGTGAAAGAAAAAACTAGCCTAAAAGATAACTAGCTAAAGCAGGAAGAAAGAGCTAACATACAAGAAAACTAGCTAACTAGCCTAAAAGATAACTCGTTAAAGAAAGAATTTGCCTAAATGAAAACTGTTTTTTTTTTTTAAATAAAAAAACTGAGAAGAAAGTACTAGGGAAGGAATAAATTGGAAAAGGACTAGTTAAAAATGATTGAGGAAGAAAAGAAAGAAAGAACTGGTAAATAAAAGAAATATGAATTACACAAGGGAACAGACAGATAAAATGTCCAAATACTAGTGAAAGAAAGAACTAGCCTAAAACAGAACTAGCTAAAGAAAGAATTGGCCTAAATTAAAAACTAGTTAAAGAACAAGAAGAAAGTACTAGGGGAAAAAAGAAAAAAAATAGAGCAAGAACTAGTAAAAAATAAAGTATGATTAAATAAGTTAGTAAAAGAAAGAAAACTTGTGAGGAAAGGTTTAGAAAATTATCAGACAGAAGAAAGTTAAAACGAATGAAAGATCGATCAAAGGATTAGTGAAAAAAACTGCTAGTGAAAGAATACAGAACTAATCTCAAATTAAATGATAAAGTTATAAATAAGTAACAAGGTAAATTGGTAAAAGAAACAAATCAGTAAAGGAAAAAAAAATTAAGGCATTTAAAAAAAGTAGGCAAAATGAGAAGGAAAAGTAGGGACCCATGTATATGTAGGGGAACTGAGCGCTCCACCTGCCCAGACACACACATGACCAGTGAAGCCCCAAAGCATTTTATTGATTGCAGATTAATTTTCCTCGACTCCTTCATCCTCAGCCTTCATTTGCCTGTCAGACTGCCCCGAGATTAAATAAGAGCTCGTTTATAGGCATCTGAACAAAGGATTCACAAATGATATAAGATTTACAACCAAAGACTTACTGTAGGGTGAAGAGCAGAAATGCACACACACAGCACAGTAGTGGTGTTTTCTAGCCCATCAGACCTGACAAACTACTCTTATCATCCTGTAGAGATTCCTGCACCATCATGTGTGCTGTGGGCTGGGTGATAATTTTGTTGCAAAGAGATAGCATGAAGCAGGCATCCAGCGTGAGTGGGAGTGTGTGGGGGGGGGGGGGGGGGGGGGGGAGAATAGCTGGGTGCTGCAGCAGTATGTGCGTGTCTGTCTCGATGAGATGGACTTGTTTAGATCCTTTCACTTGGTGCCTCAGGCAGCATATGAGGCAGTCTTGACTGGATCTCTCCCTGAGACCACTCTCCAAGGTTGAAGTGAGATGGTAAGATGGAGTGGGCGAGCTGAGACTGAAAAAAAGAAGAAGAAGAGTAGAGGAGTGAGAAATAAAGATCAGAATAAATTATTTTAAATAAGGATAGTATACAGGTTACCTTGATTAAACATGAGTTCCTCAACTGTCCACTTGCATGAGTTCTGTATTGGACAGCAGTATTGATCAGATCTCTTGCATTTTTATAAGAAATGTCAAACTCCTTCACGTCTTTGCTCCTGCCACTTAAATTTTACATGAGGTCAGGGATCATCCTGGGTGCTGGCCCTCCCTCATGCAGCTCTCCACCTCATCTTGTGAGGGCTTGATCGAAGAGAGGGGCTTGCCACACTAATGGAGGTTAACAGGGTCCTGGCTGTCCAATAAAATAAAAAAAAACAGCTATATTGGTAAATTGTTTTTTTTTTCCCTTCCTCTCTCTCTCTCTCTCTCTCTCTCTCTCTCGTCCTCCGTCTCATGTCAGAGCGAAATGAAAATGAATGATTTTTTTGAGAAGGCTGCTCTTAAGGACCTCTGGCTAACTTTCAGCTGGCCAAAGACCTCCACGTCCACCCTGCTAGCTGGTGATAATGCAGATGGACTGCTGGCCCTGTTTCAAGGGGTTTTAAATGGCCTCTCCATATCTGTCTTTATGACCGCTGGTCCTCTGGAGGCAGCTCGAGTGAAAACATAATGGCAGCTGGTTCAGTGTTATTAAAGAAACCTCTTTTGCAAAGTGAGCTCCATGAGCAAAAAGACCTTTCATGCATTCGGGTGGATCAGGTTTAGGTATTCTGGTTAACAGCTTGGCAGAGAACTTGCTGCCCTGCTAGATATTTTTGGGGTGTAAATAGGTGAAAATGTTGTCCTTGGAAAGGTTAAATGTGCCAGTGCTACTGACCCAGTTTCAGGCTCAGGAGAGGAGCTTTCGTCAAGAAATATTCAAACCTATTCCCACCACCTGTGAGCTCCAGAGACCAAACTCTCAGCAGCTTTTAGAAATAAGTGTGTGTGTTTGTGTGCACACAAGCGCAGATCTGTCACTTGCTCTCCTGGCTGAGAGTCGGAGAGGGAGTCGTGGCGTCGCTGGGTGAAGGCGCAGGGGAGAAATCAGCATTCGGGCTGTGTCACCAAGCCCTGGTGCACTGGGACAAGCCAGACGCTCCGACAGGCGTACGTGCTTTCCCCACTGAGACGTTCGCGCACACGCGTGCATGCGTGCGCACACACACACTTGTCCTTGAGGCACACTGACAACCTCTCCATAAGCATAAAGAAGCCAAACTCTGTCATTGCCAAGATCAGTCCCTTAGTGGAAGTGTGTGAGTGTACGGTGGCTTTACAAGGAGTGTGTATGTCTTTGGGCTTTGGGGCTCAAATGATTTTGGAGCAGTGGCCAAGAGAAGCTCTGGCGCTGGTGAACATCTCTAATTGACTTCTGGAAGGTACACCATGCCGAAGGCCCTCTGTGGAATCACAGTGTCACTCGAATAGGGCAAGTCACTGTCAAAAGCTGGGGCATTAAGCTTGGCCCTATTTAAGGCTCTATAGACAGACCCACGCGTAGCCCAGGTGTGCCGACTGCTTAAACAGCTGGCACAGGCCTTACAGAGCATTCATGCCAGTTTTGCTATTAATAAAGATAAATTCAAAAGATCTGAAGAGATAATGTTTTGTTCCCTCACTGTCTTTTGGAGACACAGTTTGACTTGAATCATTAAGTTCAGACCTTGGACTCAAATTGAACATGAGTTAATCAGACTTAAACTTAAATTTTTTAACTTTAAGGAGTTTCCACATGCAATAAAATGTCTAATTCAGCTGTAATGACTTCTGTTTAATGAGGGGCATTATGGGGCATTGGTGGCTCAGTGGTAGGCTTCTCGCCTTCCATGCTGAAAGCCAGGGTTTGATTGCCAGTCAATGCCCAAACCCAGCCACTTAGTTCCAGTCCCAAACTCGGAAGGGCATCCAGCATAAAACCCGTGATGATATACCACTTTGCCAGGAATAGCCAAAAGAACAACAAGAAGCATGACATACCTTCAGTTGGTGGTATTTCTAGTTTAACTAAGAAAAAAATGCAAAATAATAAAAATAAAACATACTGATTGAGGTCATGTCCAGGTTGTATTTCTGTTTTGTGCCAAAGACCACCAGAAACCACAGTGACCCTAACCAATAAATAACCTTCGAATAAAGATGTCACCAGCACTAGTACTAGTTTATTCAGTTAACAATAATCCATCATTCTACACTCAAATACCCCTTTTATTGGATGTAGTACGGCCAAATGTATACAGTCACTATATGTGGTCCTTCACCAAACTGTTGCCACAACAGTGTAAATAAAGAATAGTTAGAATGTCTTTGTATGCGTTGGCAATATGATTTCCCCTAATTGGAACTAAAGGGCGCAATCATGACATCCCATCATGACAGTGCCCCTAGGTACAAAGTGAGATTCATGAAGACGTTGTTTGCCGAGTTTGATTTTAAAAAACTTTGAGTGGCCCAAGCCCTGATCTCAACCCCACTAAACACTGGAACGAGTTGAAAAGTTTGCGGCACACCAGGCCTGGTCACTTAACATCAGAGCCCAACCTCACTAATGCTCTTGTGGCTCAATGTACACAGCTACATTTCAAAATCCAGTGGGAAGCCTTTTCAGAATAGAGGAGACTATTATACCAGCCCTTGAGGCCCTTAACCCTTCGAATGCTTGGCTGTATCCTGTCTCTATTGTGTTTCAACTTGAGCAATGAGCAAATACACAACAAATGTAACATTCTGGACCTGTATAGCAGCTTAGGAACTCCAGACTTCTCACTTGCATGCTGTAGTGAGATGACCTAGACTTGCCTTGGACTGTTGCTGACTCGAGACCCAGTTTTGACTGGAGGGCGAGTGACAACAGCGTCGCCTTGCAATCTTTTGCCACTACATCTTTTCTAGTGTAAAGAATGTAATTCATAAGGTAGACCTTTTCTGAAATAATTTCTTGTCTGGATTGTTCGTATCCGTACCATTGGGTTTTTTTTTTTTTTTTTTTTTTTTTTTCTCCCACACCATCTGAAATATCAGTAGTTGCTGACAGTATCAAGCTTATGTGGGAACCTTCTTGCTGCTTTTCAAGGTCAGGAGACTACTTTAATGTCAGCCCAAATGTCACAGCATGTACGTGCAGAACCCCAGGAGTTGATAAGGCGACCCTTTTGGGAGTAGAAGTGCTACTGTTCAACTTTGTGCGCAGGTACATGTATGACAGCGTGAAGCCCATAGCCACCTCCTGTCACAGATACACACACACACGCACATGCACACATTCACACTCCACCCAGGGAGTGATATGTGTGTCAGAGACAGCAACCTTGGCTCTCTGGGCTCGCTTTTCTGCAGGATCAACAGGGCTAATTATAGTGATGCACTGACACCTCTTCTCTCTGCCTGTGTTCTGGTGCCATTTCAATCACCTCCCACCACCAGGTGCTTCACTGCCTCCCCCCCCCACCGAGTGAGTGTGGCGAGGTATGCTGGAAATGTGCACAGGTTTGTGTTCGTATGTAGGTCTATGTGTTGACACGGGAGTTAGCGCTGAAGGGGTGGGTGGGTGGTGGAGGGGGGGGGGGCAGTGAACGATCCTCATGTGTGTGTGGTATGAACTTGGTGAGAAGTTCCTAAAACCTAGAACCATCTGTGTGGGAGGTGCGAAGTTGTGAAAAATACATTTTCAATACTGTGCTTATAGTTTCCATAGTTTAGTCTATAGTGATGAATAGGTTGGCATTCTGAAAGACCTATACTGATTGGCTATTGTTATTAAGAGCAATCTACTAATGCCAGTTGCAATCAGGGGTGGTTTAATTGGTTTAATTACAATTAAAACAATAGCTTAAACTCACATTAAGTGTATTTGTTTATCGATTGATTTATTTTTAATACGAGGGGCATTCAAAACTGTTGAACCGGGAATTGTGATGAAATTTCTTGTGAATGAAGGTGTAAAAAATGATTGACATTGAATCACAGTACGCTGATGAGACTCATAGCCGCAGTAAAACATTTGATTGTGTACACACAAATGTACGCAGACACTACTTTCACATTACAGGACCTCAGCTGGGAGTTATTGCCACATCCCTGTACCTGGGAGCTCCTGGGAGGCCAGCGTCTCTGACGCGAATCTGGATGTATGATATTATATTCGATTGTGCTGAGAAAAAATTTCTACCCAAGCATTCTACTTTTTATGTGAAAACACCGGGATAAATGCATTAGTGTATCAAGGGATTATATAGAGAAATAAAACACGTTTTTTTCATAAATGTGTTTTTATTTAAAAGTCCCGGTTTGACTTGAATTTTTTTTCTTTTCTGTGGAAATAGGCCAGTGTTTTAAATGACTGTAACAAACTCGCATGTACAGTAGGCATTGTTCATTCTACAGTCTCACATGTATGATATTAAAAATGATAACTAGGAATACCTTAAATTAAATAACAGGGCAAACAAACTCCCATAAGCACACGGCTGTGCAGCTGGTTTTGAGTTTATTATTAAGCAGCGGCACTGGATTGATCCACTGAGCTCTTAAGCCTAACCTGGACATGGGCTAAGGTGTAAATTCTGTTTCCCTCGTAAAGCCCAATGAGGTAACACTGTTTTTCACAAAAAAAAGGTCTGTGTGGGCATAAACTGTTCGATTTGTGCAGCGTGATGGCTCATTGTCTGTCTGTCATGCTTTTGTAATTCTGCAATCTTTTGATATTCACTTTATACCACTGTGTGGTGTAAGCTATACTTAAAGGCCTCATATTTTTCTCAGAGCTTCGACCAAGTGTGGGTGTGTTAATACTTCAGCTGAAATATTAATCAGATCATGCATTCTTACCTTCTCACACTCCCATTATGTCACTCCTCCTCCAAGCATGCCGTTTCTGTGTCTTCTGTACTTTATGTAAATGCAGAGCCACGTCCCCTGAGAGAACAGCATAGCTGAAAAACAAGTTGAGGGAGGGCTCTTCACATACAGTATGAGGTCACATCAGGGGGGAAATTAAATTGGATAAATTGTTTAAAAATAGAAAAAAAGGACAAAAAGCAGACAATAATTTTGTTTTTGTAAATGCGCTTGGACTGTTTAAATGTTTAAACATTTTACATAATAGGTCTCCTTTAAGTGTTGGAGAAAAGAGAGGGAAAGTGCTAGCAGATGGAAGATGGAAACAGCATGAAAAAAAAAAAAATGTAAGTATCTGTTAAATTTAATTTGACACCTGTGCCAGACTAGACTCACGCTATGTATTTAGCTGGTGTTACAGTACTTTTCACCTCCTCTCTATTACTAAAGGTGCTTACAATCTTTCCTCCTCCCATGGTTTCACTAATGGAAGAATTCTGGCAGCCAGAGTAGAAAAATTAACATCGCTACTCGCAGTCAGCGTTAGTCGAATTAGTTTAAACCCATGTCGTCTCTGTCAACACTCGCTAACAAAAGGTGCAAAGATTTTTTGGATTCACTCGGCTCTTTTTCTACCAGAGTTTACAAAGTATATATACGTCAGAAGGTCCTTTATCATTCATTCATTCTGCTCTTTTAAGTAATCTGGCACCGTGTTATCATCAACGCACTGTGTGTCATTCTACACGCATATGCTGACAGTATATCCCATACCTCTCTCAGGACTTTAGTGAGCTTTGCTGACTTGTTTGCACTTATGTCAAGTTTTCTTTTCCCCCCCTTCCTTTTTTTTTGACTATGAGGCATGCCATATGCTGTCATGTCCTGTCAACCCCTTCCTCGCGGGGTAGTCAGTCATCAGAGCAGCAATCCCTCAATCCCACGTTTGGGAAGTTGTCACCGGCAACAGCGCAACTAGAGGCTGTTTCTTTCGGGTGAGGGGTTGTTTGTTTGTTTTTTGACGATGGAGGGAAGCGGCGCCGGTGGTCCTTGACGTACAACAATCCTGTCTCCGTCAAAAGCGGAGAGTGGAGGAGAGAAGTTACTTGTCCCTTCACTACCACCATGAGTGGAATCTGTTATCTCTCTCTGTGTGTGTGTGTGTGTGTGGGTGTGGGTGTGTGGAGCTGAAAGGACCAAGGCTGGCCCCTTTATCGAGGTTTGTTGCAATGGAGGACAGACAGGAGTGATAGGGTCTGGCCTTGCCTTTGATGCTCTTGAGCCGCTCCAGCAACACGCTGGTGATAACTTACAAGCATGATAAACATTCTACATCCTTGGTAACCGTGTGTGTGTACTTGCTATGTCCCTGTTTGTGGGCGGGTAAGAAAAACACAATCACATACAGTTGTATGCATTATAGATCTTTGTTCTGATTTTTTTTCTTTCACACCACAGCATTGTGTTTGGCGAAATCGTGTTCTACAAGCCACACAGACGAATTATCCCCGCAGTGTATCCCAGCTTGCCGACCTTGCCCTGCATTCATACCCTTGGATCCCATTTTTATATATATATATATATTTTTTTTATCTTTTGGGAGTCCTTTTGTGTTTGTTTTTCACTTTCATCCCAGCCATGATGATTTTCAATGCCCCAGTACTTTTGGTTGTCTGAATGCCGAAATTTGCATCGCCCCTAGAGTGTGTGACCTTGCAGAGCTTTCTGTGGATGTTGCAGCATTGCACAATACAACAAATATGAAATCACATTTACTCTATGCTTAACTTGGTATTGCATAATTTCAGCAGGTTATACTTTTGTAGTAATGTAACTAACTTTGTAAAATACACTTTTTTTTTATTTTTTTACACATTTATAAGGTTCACCTCAAAACAGGCCTTTGATGCCATCAGTTGGTTGGGAAGGAACTTCAGAAATAAGTTCCGAAAATGCACTCTCTAACTGATGCCATTTCCGCAGTTAATAGTTCTTGTGGAGAATTGTAGTGTAATTTGATCTACGCGAAGATAAATGAGTCTGACAAGAAGTTGCATTTAAGTGTTAAGCAGTTTAACATTTAAAGGGTACATATCATGCAAAATTTAACTTTCTAGTCGTCCTTAGACATTCAGATGGGTCCTCAGTGTGGATGTCCAAACAAACAAGAGGATGACCTGCTTTTGGTCATTTTCCCCCTGTTGTGACATCACATGAGAAGATCCCCTTTTCTTGACTTGTTGTTCAGCTCTGCTGTTCTCATTGCATTCAGAGGATTAGTGATGTAAAGCGAGTTTAATGTATAAACAGTACGCTGCCCTGGGGGGGGGGGGGGGAGGGGGGTTTTCATTATGGAGTTTTAACATACACACTTCAGTGGATCTTTAAAACCTGGCTTTAACGTTACGAAATAGTTCTTTAAGGGACCTTTAAATTTTACACTTAAAAGTAATGATGCGGTGCCATTATTTCCTTTCAAGATAAGCTGCTTATAGTGAATCAGACTCATTTCTCTGGATCTGGAGGTTTAGTTACGTTAGGTACATTAAACACGCTGGTGCTAGCTAAGGAAAAACAAAATGGTAAAAAATCCTAAGTACATTTCTGTAGAGCCCTGCCAAGCAGCTCCAAGGTTATGTGGTCATTATGTGTGTACAGTGCATGTGTAATTTCATCTTTCTCATCTGATGGACTGTCTGCAAATAGTTTAGAACCTCCTACCTTTCTGAAAACAAGAAAATCCATTATCGTTTATATAATAAATGTTGGCTGTTTAATATATACAGAAGAAATTGTAGTTTTGATTCATGCAGCCTTAATTAAGTAGCTCTTGGGTGCCTAGAGTTTTCCTGAAGTGGGTCATTACACAACGGCCTGTTAGTCCCATAATGCACTAGGAAAGAACAGGCAGTTTTTACCCAGCATGTCCTTCAGAAGCATATATAGATGCAATGCAGACGTGTGTGTTGCAGCCCTGAGATGTTAAAGATTCTGCCAATTGTTGATCCATCAATAAAGCAGTCACGTGTTGGTTTTAACTGAGAAGTCCAGTTTATTGTGCCAGGTACTAACAGTTATTGATTGGTTTTATCTCCATTTCCTCTGTTTGTTTTCTTGTTTGCCTCACAACAGCAAATTTGCTCAGTGTCAGGTTTTGGCAGCCAAGCTGAATTTACTGATTACTATACTCGACGTGCCAGGAGCTTTTCTTTTTCTTCCTGTGCCAGTAGTTTTCAGAGATGAAGAATGAAAGGCAGTTCTAGAGAGATGTTTCTTTTACTCTCTCTCTCTCTCTCTCTCTCTGACCAGAATGAATCAAATGAGGTTTATCTGACCCAGTTCCAACCTCTCTTGCTCTCTCTCTTTCTCTCTCTCTCTCTCTCTCTCTCTGCCATCCCTCCATTCATCCTTTTGTACTGTCTTTGAAGTCCACATGCTGATATTCCTCTATAGGAGACAGGGTGCGTATGGGAAAAAAAATAAATCCATGCGGAGTGGATGCTGAGGGTTGAACACGAGAACAAATGACAAAAATATCAGAGCGTAACAGTAATTGCAACTGCTTGTGGTACCATGTACAAGCTGTGACAAGCGTAGAGCATAGAGCAGGTAGCTCTAGTGTTCCCCAGCGCCACTGGTTTATTTATCGTCTCTTCTGTTTGTTACCAACTGAGCAGTGTCGGGGGATCTGACCTAGAAAGGTCCAATCGCTCTTAGTCAAGCCCTCAACCTCCTCCCGTGAGCCGAGGGGTGCCAGAGACACAGTCATTTCCAGCAGAATGGGGAGCAGAGCTCACTCGCACAGCCGAAGGGCGACCCACTTCAGGGATACGCACTGCTGCCAGCCTGGCTTGTGTGTTGTGAGGGCAGGGAAAAGATGGGGCATCGTCCCCACCGAGAATAGTTCATGAGGTGTTAGGGCTGCCTCACTGGTCACCACTTTGTTATGCCCCGCGGGTTGGCAGGTGTTTTGGGAAAGGCTCAGATTCCCCGAGTTATCTCTGTTCTTGCAGGGGTAATTCAGAAAGCAAAATAAAGCTGAATGGAATATAATTATTGTGTTAAGTGATCGATGTGCTTTATTGTGTGTTTGCACCTATTTTTCAATTTGTTCTCAGATACAGATTCAAAAGGAGTGATGTTAACTGTAGTGTTTCAGCTAATTAAAAAGCTGCTTTACAATTCATAATGAATGAGGAGGGACTTTACTGCTTAAGCTGAACCGATTATGCAAAGTCAGCAACTCCAAAGCAGGGACGGGAGATCTGATTCAGTTTACTGTGCAATGTTTCCCAACTGAGTAAAACGTCCGATTTAAATTGACGTTTTGTTTAGTATACGCTTATGTTCAAAGGAATGTAATAACCTTTGAAAAATCTAGAACCGAATGCTAGCTTATTGGGGTTGGAGTGGTTTAGGTTGGTTTACAGACTTACAGTTTCAACCTACGTTCACCTAAGTGGACATCATCAAAGATGATTAGAAGAAGTAAAAAAAGTAAATACTTCACCCGTCGAAGTCGAGTGAATTATGGACGGTCAATTCAATCTGATAAAAGTTTTGAGTGTTCTGATTTCCAGTTCCGTTTAGTAGCACCGTCAGTTTACTGTCTAGTTTGTCTATATTTTCCACTGGCTTTGGAGTATTACGAACTACTAAAAGTATCTAATAAGCATTGAAATGCTTTGTAACTTGTTTTGTTGTTTTTTTTTTTAATGTCTCTTTTTGTCCCTGCCAATCTTTTGCTTCACTCTCAATCCAGTAGGTATTGATATTGCACCTAGCTGCCAATAAACTCAAAAGATGAAGAAGCGATACTCAAGAAGTCAAGTAATACTCAAAAGATGGAAGCATTTTGTATTTCATGCAAAAGCATTGATGTAGTTTTAAGGAATTCAGTTTTAGAGCATTTAAAATTTCCAAGTTTACATAAATACAAGGGGCATTCAAGTCAAACTGGGACTTGAGATTTTCATTGCTCATGGAAAAAGACGTAAAAACCACTGACATTTAAAGAAGACTTCAAGCTCAGTATGGAGATTAGGCTCTTAGTCGCATTAAACATCAGGATGTTGCAAACATTTTAAAGCAGCCCTTCTGTGAATGATGATCCTGGCCGAGGTGGCGCAGAGCCCATTGTAGTCGTTTCAAAATTCAAGATTATCTGTTGTCACCATGTACAGGGAAAGTAGAGCAGTCCTTACAGTGCAAACTTAGCTTTAAATTGTAAGACTTGTTGGGTCTTTATTCACCACATTATTTACAAGAGAAAAGTACATTAGCGTAGCAGAGAAATAAAGGTAGTTTTTGTTATTCTGCACATTCATAAGTCCCGGTTTGACTTGAACGCCGCTCGTAATTTTAAAAAGTGTAAATCGATTTTGATCCTAAAACTGACCGTTTACTTAATTATGAAAGACCTATTAAATTGCATATTAAATTACACAGCTCTACTAAGAAGTCATACAAAGAGTCATACAAATGAGAAGACTTTCTGAAAAGGGAGGTCTTTAGATTCAGTTTCATGCAGGGCAATATACAACTTTTAATTGCACTAAACTTTCAGCATGATGTTTAACCTGTATAAATTTTAAACCATTGTCTCTAACGCTGTGTATAAACACCGAAGTTTCATTCCGACAGATTTCTGAACTTGAGTGGAGTCAGTTCATAAGAGCGGTTCGTTTATGAGTTGGGCATCATTACTTTCAAGCTACCAACAGTTTCCCTAATATGCTAGAACAGTTTTTATTTATTTATATATTTTTTCGAACTCATTCCCTAATGACTTTCTCCAAGTGGTTATGAATCATACGGCGGTGATTCCTGTGCTTTTCTGGTGGCCACCTCTGAGCAGAATATCAATCTTTTTACTGAACTGGAACTATGCTGGAGGCTATCGTGGGAACAATTGTATCCAAAAAACAAAAACAACGAACAAGCGAACCTCTCCGGAGCCGAAGACGCCACAAGGCCAGTGAGAGATGACTCCCTGGGCTCCTGCCCTCGGTTGTAAATAGCCTCATTCTGCATCCCCAGGAAGCACCAGCCTGACAGAAGCCCCTGCGGCGCTAGACTGCTTTGCTTTGTGGCTATGGGAGATTGATAAATAAGCACCGCTTCTCGGTCAGTGAAACATGTATCCATCTTCAATATAATCATCAACCCTACTTTTGCTCTAAGCTGTGGTAGGCTTTGTTTAAGATCTGGCACTCGCTTGTTTACAAGCCCTGTTTGCTGCCTCGTATGCTAATGCACGCGGCGGAGCAGATTTAGGTGCTGATGTTATGTACGAAGCATCCGGAGGTCCCTCTGATTCTAAGTCTCAGATATCAACTTCGACTGTTCTCCTAGTTCGCGCGGAGCAACAGCTTCTGAACTTGGTCGATTCATCAAAACGTTCCCTTTTGGTCTCTGTCCTCTTTTGAAATAGAAGATGAACTGGAGAAGCCTATGTTCTGGGGGCATGCTTAACCTTTTGCTGTTGTTGGAGGAAGGGTACCAGGAGTCTCTTCAGGTTTTCGTGTTCAATTAAAATTCCGCAGCTTTTTTAGCAAGCTTTTTGAAGTTGGCCTCGGGCCTTGAAAGACTCATCAGCGGCAGTCGGCTAGATTGCATACAGGTACCTGCAATGTTATTTCAAATGGCTTAATTAGTTTCTGACTGCGGAGTCTGACGGATTTACACGGCACAGCACATTATTCACATGAGAAAATGATTGAAACCATGTGACATGGGCACTCTTTGCCCCTGGTTTTGCTTTCTGGGTCATGCTCTTTTGCTGCTTATTACCATGTGGAATAGATTCCCACTTTATCACCATCACTTGTTGGTCACATGGTACATATTGAATTAAACAGGAATCCGCACCGTGATATTTTACACGCACTTACGAATGATGTTTTTTTTTAATTAAATGTTTCCATTCATTTAATAGGGCTTGCTCTTTATTAACTTTGATACCATGGCCCTATTTTTCAGAGCGGTTTCCTTTACGATGTATACTCGTGTGTCTTTTCAGCTGTAGGCTTCTCGCATCAACTCATGCAGGCCTTGTACTCGTTATTGTCGGCAATATCACCAGTAACAATTAATCGGTAATCTGTTAAATGCCATTAAATATATAACAGATTAAAACTGTATTAACCAATATGGGTTGATTTGCTTGTAGTGGTAACCTCGACAACCCTGCTGTAATCTAATGTTAGCTTAGCCTTTAGCTTAGCCATGCTCGCTAATAACTTATTTGAAGATACTGCATCTGCACACTTTCACTCACACAATAAAGGGAATTTCAAAATCCTGAGTAGTTTACTCTGCATGTCTTTGGACCTGGAGGAAAAGCATAAGGAGAACATGCAAACTCCACACACACACCAAAAAGACGGGAATCGAACCCTGTGCTAGACCACATCATGCCGCCTCTGTTTATTATTAATTATTAACAATTATCGATTATTGGTGAACGTGTTTGATTATCAGTCAAGAAAAATGTGTGAAATTTGCAAACTTAGTTGCCACCTTCTCAAACTTTTTTTTCCCCCCTCAAACCGTTGATAGACTGTAGCTCTCTGCCTGCGTGTTGACCTTTCAGGGGATGTCAGAGGCCCGAAAATATCACATGTTGTTGCAGTAGCTTTCTCTTGTTGATCTCATCTTTAAACACCAAACCCTAGTTTGCATCTACTCTGGACAAGATCTTTCTCAGTGTCCTTGGAGGGGCAGGTTTGTATTACAAAACATTTTCAACATGTTTAAGTGGTGTGACAGACCAGCATTATTGGACGATCAGTTAGTTCAAGAAAGCTATTAAGTTTTGCTGTGGAAAAAAAAAATCCTATATTTCCAGATGTGTCAAAATATTACTTCTTCATGGTTTGAGGCTGTTTCAGTTAAGTGGTAGACCGTTCGGTCATCTTAATGCTCCAGGCTGAAGTGGAAAAAGAAAAAAGAAAAAAAACCTTGGCTTCCTATAAATGAAGTCTTGCTATGGCTGCCCTGTGGTATGTGAGGCGCTTGCATTATCCAAGTTTAATTGGGAGATTCTTAGCTTATAGGCATAGTGGTGGTGCCAAATACTTTCTCAGACCCAAAGAGGAAATGAAAGGTGGTTTAGAAGGGCATTCTAGATGTACCGTGTATGTGTGTGTTTATATGTATCACCGGGCTGTGCACAGCTGGGGATAGACTTGAAGCAGACTCTGGAATGATCCGACATGGAATCACAGTCTGTCCTTGGGAGATTATTAACTTTAGCCCTTTTTAAGCCCCTTGGGCTGACACAGCAGGCTTTAGCACTGTTACTAGCAGTGACCTACCTATATCCACACATTCCCTTCAGACATCTTTAGGGAGCTCTGAGTACCGTGTTTGTATTTTTCTCCTCGACAACTCCGTGTTCCTTAAAAAAATTAATAATTCTGCTGGTACAATCTTAACTGCCCGACTGAGGTCTAAACGAACCCTCATGACCCGGTGACGCCCTTCCCACTCACTAGGCTCTCCAGTTTGGTGGCAGGATTTGACGTGTTTCCTCCATTACTGCAGAATAGCGACATCCCTAAGTTTTTTTTCCCACTTGTCATGTGTTTCCTCCACATCTCTTTCTTTTCTTTTTTTTTTTGTTTTTTTTTTTACATTTGCAGACAAGGTTGGCCCTCTCTGCCTATCAGTCACAAAGATCTTCTCTAAAAACACTGTAGAATGTACCGATGCTGTCTCTGCAAAAAGCCCCTCTGTGTCGATCAACATTGCAGATCCCTGAGATTTCCAGACACCGCTAGATGTGGGGCTCGCTCCTTCAGAGTTTTGTTCATTTCGTCTTCTATATCTGACGGCCTCGGTCGTCCTCGGGCTCCCTTCAGCGCTCGCGCTGTTTGTTTTAGTGACCCTATTTCTACTTCGAGCGTCTGAAATCGATTACTATTTTCTCTCCACCTGTTTGCGTGTCTTGTCAAAAATAAGTGCATTTTCAGAATACAGGTGGTCTCGCAGTCATCTGGACAAAACTGGTTACTCCTCCTTTCCCCACTTCAGCTGTGTTATCATCCTTTTATTGAAATCCATCTGAGACAAGTTCAGGAAAGTGTTCTGAATGCATTGCTGGATCGCCTCAGCCGTTCCCATGTTTGTTTTCAGGTGGTTAAGCTCTACGGTATGTTTTGCCTTTATTCGCTCCTCCTTCCCCGCGTTGTCAGACAGCCAGGCGTTTTTATAATCTAATAATTATAGAGCACTTGACATTAATTCCTCTGTCGGGGAACGCAATGAAAAGATGAAAGTAAGAAAACCATGTTATGAAAAAGTTTGCGTAGGCATAACAGCGTGATTATCTTACAGTTGTGAAAATCCGGCATTAAACGCCACCAAGCGCTTAGGTGATGATGGCCAGACGCGAGAATTCAGAGGTTCAGAGAACGTGAGAATTTCTATTCAGTGGTTAAAGATGTGAGAACGTGTTTTCCTCGGCAGAGTTTATTATTAATAGATAACAGGATTTGTAACCTGTTGACGTCTTGACTCGCCGTGACGGAGACCGTTTCGACTACAGATTATTCTTTAACAGGTCCTCTTACGTCATTATACATTCATACATGCAAAAATTTTAAGCACTTATACCTCGAGTTTTTGAATCTGAAGGTGTCGATTTATTTTGTAGTGCCAGCTGTAATTCAGATTACAGGCTTATATTAATATATAATTTTATTTCTTCTTGTAAGGAGACGTTTATTTAACATTTATGAAAGGATGTTTTAATAATACATGGGTTTTCTGCTGCAGGAGAGGACAGGATTTTGCTTTTTATAAGTGTCTTAATTTATTAATAAATAATTTTTTTTTAAAAACCTGTCCTTATAGGCAAATTGCTGTGGGATTAAAGGGAGAAAAAAAAAAGAGTCGTTCTTGGGAAATAATCATCTCCAGGACGAGAGCAGTTGCTCTGCTTTGTGCCAGGCTGCTCTTGATTATTTTCCTGTTAACGCATGCCCTGTCGTGTTTTACTCCTTATTTATTCTCTAAAACTCTTCCTTATATTACCACATGCATAAATTTCAGCTTGAATGTGTTGTCTTTTTTTTTTCCAGGGCAGGAGCTTACTCAGTTAACATCTTTATTAGAAAAAAGGAGGTGCGTGTTTGCTTTGTGTGGGCGTGTGAAGAGACAGGGAGATCCTGGTGTCCCTTACACGAGGTGCTAAAAGCAAATAGATTATAATAGAGTGTAGGTGCAGGGGAGAGGGGAAAGAAAAAGGGAAAAAAAAATAATAATAAAACGCATTGTGAGATTTTGAGTGCGAGGTGAAATTAGAATTCCTCTCCTCACGTCGGCGTGCGCCCGTTCCACCTGACTCATCAAATGAAAAATTCATCAATCATCAATCCTTTGACAA
>JAOVVA010000029.1:12979234-13000969 GCA_028565275.1 Leiocassis micropogon | reverse complement strand
ACTTAATTCTTTTGATTGTGTAAAGCTGCTTTGTGATGATGTAAATCGTTAAAAGCGCTATACAAATAAAATTGAATAAACTGGCTAACCAGAGTTTTACTGCAGTTTACAATCCTATCATGCTAACGTGTCCGTTTGTTTGTCATCACTAGCAATGCTTTCTAGCGTCTCAGCTAAAGTGTTTCACTCTCTCCACCTCTCTATCTCTCACTCTCCCTTTAAAAAGGGAGAGTGAGTGAGAGCGTCTCTGTTTATGCCTCTCTTCCTTTTTTTGTCTTTCTCGCTCTCTCTGTATCTGTTTCTCTCTGCTTCTTTTGGCCTCTCTGACATTTTGTCTCCCTCTTATTTCTTGGCTTTTCCCTCTACATCTCTGTCTCCCTCGCTCTCTTCCTCTTTCTCTGCATCTCTTTCTCCCTCGCTCTCTGTGTCTTTGTCTCCCTCTCTTTCTCTCTCTAACACGCTGTCACCGTCTCTCTCTTTTTATCCCTGTCTCTCTGTCTCTACATCTCTCTTTCTTCCTCTTTGCCTTGCTCTGTCTCCCTCCTTTCTTCTGCCTCTTATTTTTTGCCTCCTAATTATCCATGTCTTTGTCTCTCTCACTGCCTCGTCTCTCTCTCTCTCTCTCTCTCTCTCTGTATCTGCCTCTCTGAATCGCTCCTTGCCTCTTTTTGTTTCTTGATCTATCCATCTTTTTTTCCTCTTTATCGCTTTCTCTTTGCTTCTGTCTCTCTTTCTGCTAGACTCCAAATCTCTCCATCTACAGATAGAGTCCCCTGTCTCGCTTTCTCTTTTTCTCTCACTCTGTGTCTGTATCTCCACCTCTCCATCTCTCTCAAATACACTTAATCCTCAACAACACTCCATAATCACAGTCCAGAAAAAAAAAAACATGTCCGACACGTTGAAGAGTAACTGAAAACAACTGAAACACGACGTTATGAGCAGAGAGGAATAATTACCCGTTTACTCTTTTTGAAGATAAATGGGACTGAGACACAGTGCAGAGAGTTGTTACTGAGTTTTGAAGAGAGAGACCTGCGCTCCGCTTTACCATGTGCTGGGTTTAGCCGCGATCAGGCAATTTTACAAAAAATAAATAAATAAACAATAAAAAATGACAGTGGTTTTTAACAAGTTGATTTTTTTCTGTTAGAAAAATTATAACAGGTTGCATTTTTTTAATTCATCCTATTTTTTTTTATTCGTCCCTCTGTTCCCTGCGCTCTCTCCACTTCACACACACATAACAGATTTCTCAACAGCTGATGTGAAGAGCAATCTGCTGAAGCACCGTCTATTCTAATGACTCTCCGTTATGAACGTCTAAAACAAACAGACAAAAACAAAAATAAAAAAAGAAAGATAACAAATGCTTTTATTTTAAAGGTAAACATTAGGACCATTGGGGGTTGAACATTGGGGGTTGCATTTCTGTGCATGTGGTGTTTAAAAGTACACACATACAATTAACAATTTGTTGTTTTTTTGTTCTTGGAGATCTGTAAAGTCTCTCTTAAAAAGGATCTCTTAAAGGTCCTATATTTTACTTGATATTTAAAGATAATTAAGCATTTTTTTTGTCATACTTCAAATTTCTTTTACAGGTGGTCCCTTACTTACAAGCGAATTCCATTCCAGGAGCACGTTCATAAGTTTAATTTGTTCTTAAGTCTGGCAAAGTGAGTCTTATACGCCTTGGATACGAATATACAATGTAAATCATACCAATCCACTTGACTAAATCTGTCCCCTTTCCCCACACTGCCATCATGAGGCCAAAAACCATAATCACGTCTAAGGAAATGAATCTCGTGAAATATAACAGTGTTGTCTCTGCGCCTTTAAATCACGAGGGGAATCCTGGATGCTCTTTTGTCTCAAAGCTGTTTTCCACTGTATTGGACTGTGAACTCTGTTTTGTTGAGGATTTTCTGAATATATCATTGTAAATATTGGTATCTGGTGCACTGAAGTGTCAATTTTTTTTGTACAATACATGTGAGCTACTTCCGCGATTTGTTTGAATCTACGAATGTCCATACATCGGAGACTACCTGTATTTGACTTTTCCTTTAAATGTGTAATTACTTTTACATTTAAATTTAGCAATTTGGCAGATGCTCTTATCAAGAGCGACTTATGAAAAGTGCTTTAAAGTTACCGTCTTGGATAGATTTCATTGTCCTTGTACATGAGCACTACTGCTGAGCAAAAAGCTGGGGGCCGGAAATCTTATATGACATCACATAAGGGAAAAAGCTGACTGGCTTATTTAAATTAATATAAGGGCATAAAGCAGGGACTGGTCTTTTTCTTTCTCACATTTTTTTTTCCTTCCACACACACACACACACACACACACACACACACATACACACACACACACACACACACTCGCACTGGTGATCCATCTGAATGTCTAAACACAACTACATAGTGAATTCTGCACAATACACCCCTTTTAACGTTGATTTTGTGATAAAATGCACCGCCAGCTAAATGCAGACTTCACCGTGCAGACACTGTGACAACGTCCTCACTGAAATTAATCTCAGAGACAGTCCTTCTGAAGCATGTTCTGATTTCAGTGTGGTTATTTAAAGCCCACGTGCGATCGGGTTCCTTTTTATACAAATGAATTGAAATGCGGAACAAACGACAGGAAAGACGTTTGTATTAGTGGTGTGTGTTTCAGAGAGATAGCGTCCTCTTGGTTTAGGAATGTCTCTTCGCGCTTATTGCTCTTCCCGCTGCGACGATGAAAACATCCTGCGGTGTGAATTTCAATAGGTAGCTCGGATTACAGACGCTTAATACAACCTGAACGTTATGATCGGAGGGATTTCACGCAGGACTAAAAACATTCTTTTTGCACTCTGCACTTTATGGACATTGGACATTGTTCACACCCAAGACATTTATGGTCCATTTATGGACATTATACATTTGAACATTCATGCACATTTGCACTAACCCTGGACATTTCTATTTCATTTCACTAAGTTTTTAAAATATTTTTTTTATCGTATATTTTATATTTTGTTCTTCTATTTTTTTTTTGCCCCTAAGTTTTTCTATATTTTATTCTTATTCTATTCCATAACGGTCATGAACGGTCGAATAAGCATTTCACTGCATATCGTACTGTATGTGAACTGCATATTCATGGTCCTCACTTTTTTTGCTCTTCATATTATATTATTTATATATATTATATACTAAATCAATATTTCTTCGTTTTAAAGACTTAAAGCTCCATGTAAACTGTAGGTTTATCTATTAAAACAGCTCCAGGGTCTCAATCCTGATCTCGGGTCAACATGGAGGTTCAGATGTTCTCCTCATACCCCTGCGGGTTTCTTCCCTGAACTCTCTGTGATGGAATGTCTTGTGGGAGAAGTAAAATCATTGCAGCAGGTGTTAATATGTGGAATACACAACGGTGATCTCTAAATCCCAAATGAATGAGGTTTCAGGTGGAAACAGAGGGATGTGTATGTGTGTGTGTGTAAGAGAGCGAGAGAGAGAGGGAGAGAGAATGGGCCGTTCTACTTCTTGCTATGTTATGAGAGGACATGGAGGATTTACAGGCAATTCAGACAGATTTGAATCTCTGATCCTCTCTCCTCCGCCTCCTCAGGGTTATGAGAAACCTCAAACTAATTTCTGCATTTCTGTCTGGAGTTCGGGTCCAAAACTCAGAGAGCATTTCCGACAACTGTAACCACAACATGCTTCCAAATACCTTTACCCCTGCTGCTGTTCACGCACTCGCTCTGCACTAATAACAGGACAGAAACATTTGTACTCAGTGTAGTAGACTGTAGACTAATGCATTATACCTGAAGATGAAAAACAAAAATGTATTGAATAACAGTTCTGATAGCTTTAAAGTAATTTACAAGATACCTAAGCTGGAAAAAAATAACATCAAGTGTGAATTTTGTCTTCACAAACAATCTCATGTCCCACTTAAACATCATTAATGTTCATTAATGTAAATATAGTTTAAAGTTTATAAATATTCAAATTTAACACTTTCTTTAACGCAAATTTAACACAACTATAGCCATGCCATGCCGCTTTTACTGTAATTAACGGGCACAAAGGCCACACCCCCTTTACTGAGATTGACAGGTAGAAAAGGCCACACCTCCTTTTACTGAACTTAAAATGCATAGAGGCCACACCTTCTTTTGCTGAGATTAAAAGGTAGAGGACACACCCCTTTTACTGATTAAAAGGCAGAAGCTACGCCTCCTTTTATTCAGATCGACAGGAACAGAGGCCATGCCTCCTTGTACTAAGGTTAAAAGACAGAGGCCCCTCCTCTTTTTACAGATTAAAATGTAAAGGACACGCCTCATTTTACTGACTAAAAAGCAGAAGCCATGCCCCCTTTTACTGAGATTGGTAGGCAAATGACCACACCTCCTTTAATTCAGATTGACAGGAACAGAGGCCACGCCTACTTTTACTGAGACTGACATGTATAAACACAATGGCTCCTTTAATTCGGATTGACAGGCACAGAGGCCACGCCTCCTTTTACTGAGATTAAGAGGCATAGACACTACGTCTTCTTTTATTCGGATTAACAGGAACAAAGGCCAAGCCCCTATTACTGAGATTAAAGGGCAGAAGGCACACCTTCTTTTACTGAGATTGTCAAGCATAAAGAACACGCCTACTTTTATTCGAATTGACAGGCACAGAGGCCACGCCTCCTTGTACTAAGATTAAAAGACAGAGACCACGCCTCCTTTTACAGATTAAAAGGCAGAAGCCATGCTCCCCCTTTTACTGAGATTAACAGGCAAAAGACCACACCTTCTTTTACAGATTAAAAGGTACAGGCCACGCCTCCTTTTATTGAGATTGACAGGTATAAAAAGCCACACCTTGTTTTACTGAAATTAAAAGAAACAGAGGCCACACCCTGTTTTACTACAATTAGATGGCACAGAGGCCACGCCTTCTTCTCTGAGACTGGAAGGCACAGAGGCCACGCCTCCTTCACACTATCCAGCATTCCCCATAATCTGAAGTCACTCAAATCTCAAGTGCTCCTGTTTTCTTCTGTTATTTCTTTGTTGATGAAACAGAGCAGCGTAGCAGCTCGATTAATTTCCTGATCACGGAGAGCACAAAGAGTAATTATGGCCGAGTGCACTGCTTTGTTATCCCTCCATCCATCACACTAAACAACCCGCGGCTCTCTACAATCACTTTCTCCAAAACACAACAAACGAGCTCCTCTCTCTCGACCCATAACTTTCTCTCCTACTCAAGGAAATCATAATTGGCCAAGAAGAGCACACACACACACACACACACACACACTCAGTCACTCGAGATACCCATTTTTTTCCCTGCAAAAATGATTCCCTGCAGATGCATGATGGGAAAAGAGTGCTAGTCTCAACAATAGCTAATCACCGCTAAGCCACTTGGAGATGGAATGGCTGGATGTTCGAGCCGAGAACTTGGCGGTACATTAAATAGCAACAGTGTTGGTGTTGGTGTTTTGGTATATAGCTTTCTCTTAGCTTACTGAGAGCTGCTACACACACCCTGCTGCTTTATACAATAGCGTCTGATTTCCCGCCTTGCCAGAGTGACGAGGCTGAAAAGTCAGCCTTTGCAAAATTATTTGTACTAAGCAGCGGACTGAGTGAATCCCATTCTGAAATAAAGTCTCTTCTTATTCTCTTTATCACTCCATTACTTTTCATTATTTTCTCATGAGTTTTAATCATGCAGGCTGCTGGAAAAAATATAACACTAAAATCTTGATTAAAACATTAGTTCAGCCAAATAAAATGAATAAATAAATAAATATCTATAATGAATATTCCTATTTTGATGTTGATGTTTGAGGTAGATATCTAGAACAGACCGAAAGTGGAGTTGTAGCACAAAGCTAGACGCTAGGTAAATAAAAAATCTTTTTAACATTGCTGTTTAGAGATGGGGAAAATTTTGTGTGGCAGTTCATGTCTTGCCACACTGATTCCAAAATCAAATTAAAATTATATGTTTGCATTCAAGGCGGTACAATGTTGCAGTTCGTCTAAGATCCTACAGGTGGTGCACTCTAAACTATTCACACATTGTCAGGCAGTACAGCATCCTGTGTGGCAAATTATTTGCGTGCCTTGTTTGGAATTGTAACAAAATCAAAAAAAAATTAATATTGAGTCAGAATATTTCTAAAATTGTGATACTTTTAGACTTGCAATGCAAATCGAATCAGCATTTAGGTCCCGTGATAATATCGTCCCTGGTGAGTTCCCTCCCTGCTGTTTATTGTACTATGTTTAGTTTCTGAACAAAAAACTATTTCAGTAAGATAAACTTTACTAATGTGTAAAGAACAAATGAGCGAAGTTCAGGCTTCCTCCCAAGGCAAAGATTCAATATTTAAATAGTTGCAAGCAATGATGATCGGGCCCAAGCACTTGCACCATCGCTGCCCAGGCGCACCAGAAACACAGTGGGCACGGTGGACACATTTAAAGAGAAAAAAACAAAACCATTATGACATACAGTCAGCTACGGCTGAACTATTAAAGACATCAAAAATCTCTTTGCAATTTTGCATCCTCATTGTCTTGAGATCATATTGGCCCGGATTGGTAGCGATCTTATAAATCCCCTTGGAGGAGTACGTCAAAATCCACTGGGTGTGTTTTACAAACAACCCAAAATAACTGACTTACTCTATACTGGGTTTCACATGTATAAGTGCAAAAGAGCCATGAAGAAAAAAATCGTTTCACTAGTTATTGGACACCATCAAGGTTGAAAGTTTTCTCAACACATCGGAGCCATTATTGGACTGCCTGCATCATGTCTGAAACGCTAGCCTCCCAGGAACTCCAGGAACATGTAAAAGTGGCTTGGAGTGAGGTCAGGACTGTACAGGAGATGTAACAATAACTCCCAGTCGAGTTCCTGTAATGTGCAAGTGGTGTTGGTGAATGATTGTGTGTACAGCTCACACGCACAGAAGTGTCTCTTCCGCAAGATTACCCCTAGATTTTCCAGCATCAGGCGTTCCACTTGCTGAATGTTCACAGGCATGACTGTAGTGCGCTCAGAGCCACCTCGACCGGGATCGTTATTCACAGATGTACGGCGTTCTTTAAAACGTTTGCACTGTTCAGACGTTTTACTGCGGCTAAGAGTCTCATCACTGAGACTCATCTCATCGCCAGAAATTTCATGGCAAGACAAACATTGCTCGTACATTGTCAATATATCCTTGTACGATCCTTATATGAGGACAATTAGGTTTAATTCTTTTGACAAACTCCTTCCTGTTTGAAGACACTGTATAAGTTCGGTGTTCGGCGAGGAGAAAATGCAACGTACCAAAGAGTAGAGTCCCAGTCTAACAAAAGGTTACGTTCCTGAGCTATAGACCAATCACGTTGCTGGCCTGTTCGCACATCATTTTAAAAGTATGAATAGTTTTTACGATAATTCAATGATTTCTGTTGCTGCCTTTTAAGTACAGGTAGATGCATCGGTCTGTTTGTTACTTCTATATTAAATAAGCTGATAAATAAATAAATAAAATTTATTTATTCCTTTATGCAAAATTATTCTGTTTATGGTTCTTTTAAGCAGAAATTGTAGCGTGGTCTACATTATAAATCAAAAGTGACATCACATTATTATTCCTCAGTTTATTGGAAACTCAGCTACAGTATGAATAGACGAAGCAGAATTCAGATGTTAAATCAGCAAGGAGGACTTAAACTCTCTCTCTTTCTCTCTCTTTTATACATACACACACATTTGGAGATTAAAATTCATACCGGCTCCACTTGAGCTCAGCACAGCAGATTGTAATTACATGTGTTACAAAACAGCACTAAAGTGTGCGAGGGTAACGCCAGGTCAGGAGGGAATTAGTTCTGGGAGAGAGCCAGACATTCTCCCTGATCGTATCGACACCCCTGCTATGCACTGTGTCTTAGCAACATGCTTTCTTCTTTCTTTTTTCGGTGTGCCTGTGTGTGTATTTTTGTGTGCGTGTTCTGGAGTTTAATCACTGCCTTGTAGTGCCCAAGTTTTGCCAAACATAAGATGGACTCAGGTCATTAAATGTCAAAAAGCAGGCAGATGTGATAAGATTGAAATTTGTGCAGGTGTGTGATAGAAACACTGTGGTCGGTTCACACCACCATCCTACCAGTTCATACCTGCTCTGACTGTGTGAGCTCCTTATATGTACTGTACGTATATACATGTGATCATAACACCAACCACCGTGACCATTATTCGCCTTTTTCTCATCCTGATTTAAAAGCGGTAAGCTGCGGGAGCCTGTGTGAATACAAAGAAGTCTTCAAAAGGAAATTTAACAAGTCTGACATTTCCAGATGGCTAGCAAGCTGGAAGAGAATCCAATTTGTTGATAAAGTAATGCCTAGCAGACAGGCTGGTCAGATGCTAGGCATTTGCAATATTTTCCTTTATGCATATAAATTATATAAATTATTTATGCTCCACAAGAATGACACAGCCAAGACTGTAAACAAGTTTTGAGACGTGGACATGAATCTTACAATACTGCTTCAAATTCAAAGATTAAAGCTTGAATTTCCTAACATATTACTTTTCAGGAACAACTCTGTAAGCATCCTGAAACTTGTTATAAACATAGCTAATAAGTTCTATACTTGATAGAATAGTTTTCAAATCCTGAGTGATGGGACAAATAATTATGAGTCATGACATCAAGACTCTGTGTAATAAGACCAAGACTCTGAGTAATGAGAACCAGACCAAGACTCTAGATTAAAAGAACCAAGACTCCTGAGTATTAAGACTAAGACTCAAGGCAATTACATTCATACTGTAAGTAATGAGACCAAGATTCTGATTGTTGAGACCAAATCTCTCAGTGATGACAAATAATATCATAGCTATTTAGTCCTGAGATCAAAACCAAGAATCTTGAGGACTGAGACCAAGCTCAAGACTTGTGAGACTTGTGCTGAAATAAGGATAAAGACTCTTAAGTACAATAATGAGATCAAGACTTCTATGGAGACTAAGACTCTAGAGTAATGAGGCCAAGACACTGAGTAATGAGTCCAAGACCAAGAGTCTTGAGTAATGAGACCAAGACCAAGAGACTGAGTAATGAGATCAAGACTCTGATTAATAAGACAAAGATTCTGATTGACGAGACCAAGTCTCTGAGTTATGACAAAAAATATCATGGCTCTTGAGTCCTAAGACCAAAACCAAGAAACTTGAGGACAGAGGTCAAGCTCGAGACTTGTGAGCTCAAGACTCAGGACTGAGAAGATAAAGACTCTTGAGTACAATAATGTAGATCAAGACTTCTGTGGAGATCAAGACCCTTGAATAATTAGGCCAAAACTCTTGAGTAATGAGACAAAGACCAAAACACTGAGTAATGAGACCAAAACTATGAGTAATGACACCAAGACACTGTGTAATAAGACAAAGACCAAGACTTTTGAGTACAGTAAAAAGATCAAGACATCTAAGACGACCAATACCCTGAGTAATGAGACACAGACCAAGACTCTGAATAATAAATCAAAGACTCTTGAGTAATGAGACAATGATTTTCATTGATGAGACCAAAATCAAGTAAACTGAGTCCTAAGATCAAATCAAAGACTTGTGAACACTGAGACCAAGCTCAAGACTATTGAGGAGGGGACCATGATCAAAACTCTTCAATATTGAGGCCAAAATAATAACACTTGGTTATAGTAATGAGCTCAAAACCCCTAATGAGGCCATGTCAGTGAGACTTTGAGTAATAAGACCAAGGCTGTGAGTAATGAGATCAAAATTGTGAGTAATGTGACCCAAAACAAAAATACTTTGTGTAATAAGAACAACAAGATGCTGCGGAGTGAAACCGGGACACTGAGTAATGATAACCAGAGCAAAAACACTCTGTGTAATTAGACTAATAAAGACAAGATTCCAACCAATATTCCGATTAAATCTGTACTGAATTTCGAACTTGGACTTTCCGTAAATGAATAGATCAATGAGCATTTAAGTCCAGACCAAGTCTGGATAAATAATCATCCATGTTCATTCGATGTGATCTTGACTTAGATCACCAACATCAAAGATAACCTTGTTGTGTAGTCAGGTCATCAATCAATTCTTTTGTCTCTTAGGACCATGAACATTTTAGGACTTCATCTGCATATTTTTTTTTTCCAGAATACAGGTTTCATAATGTCTTTGCACCTGTTGCCAGGAAAGCCTCCTGAGCTGCAAGCTGGGGAGCTACAAGCTCAGCCTTGGCTCTCAACCACGTGTCCTGTCTCATCTGTTTCCTTCCTCTGCCTCCATTTGTTTTGTGTCCTTGCGAAGCTTGCATGCATGCGTTTATCCTGCAGCTGTGACCTGAGTTTCATAGTTTCTAACATCAATGTGTCCTAGTTGCTTTAAAGCCGCTCATTTCATATATTTTTCTGCTATCGTCCTAGTTTCCCTGTTTCAGCCTTGGATTATTGAGTTGTCATCAACAACCTCACAGCCTTACAGCCACTGTATGTTTGGACCCTTTCACTGTCTCTGGAATACGACTCTTGGAAATGTCTTAATAATAATAATAATAATAATATTATTACAAAAAAAACTCTACACATTGTATATCCAATTGCTTCTGACTGCCTTTTAGGTTCAACAATGTATTCACCGGCGTATCGGCCTTGAGGACGCCTGCCTACACCAATCTCCTGCGCTCCCTCGTTCCTGCAGATACTCTTCAAATTCCATTAGCCTTTACGTCTGCCGTACGTTACAAGGCAAATTCATTTCATTTCGCCAGCTCCTATCAGGATGGATTCGTAATGACTGCACAAACCGAAAGGGAAGAACAAGTGCACTTGGCTCGCCGTGAGCTCGGCTTTGCTCCCCAGACAATAACGGAGGATTTGAAAGCGGAAATCAAATAGTTTCCGTCCATGCCTCGAGCGAAACCGTATCATCTGTATTATTTGGTTTGGGTTTCTTTCAAAAGAATATTGGAGCACACACACAGAGACACACATAGACACATGGCATTGCTGCAAAGATATTTGAAAGTATTTAAAATTTGCATTTAAAAAAAAAAACCCTCAGTGGTTCATATTGTAAAATTAAGTGTTCCTCTCTGATGTATAATTTGTCTTAGAAATAACAGGATCAGAAATGCTAACACATTCGTTCTTTAGAAAAACATGCTAATTAGTGAGCTAAAATCGAGTTAGTGTTGAGTGGGCATTCAGTGTGTGCAAGGAAATGGGAACGAAAAGTAAAAAAAAAAAAAAAAAATGGTTTAATTAGCTAGCTGTTTGTGATGAGCTCCAAACTCCCTGAGACACTTCCTGTCTGACTCTTGAGAAGAAGAAGAAGAAGAAGAAGAAGAAGAAAAAAAAAGGTACAGGGAGAACAGCGAGAGCTAATCAGTCAGATCCGTCACACTAATTGCAGTGGTGATGAGGGAGAAAGACAGCGCGTGTGTGTGTGAGAGTGAGACAGACAGGGAGAGACAGAGAGACAGAGAAAACCAAGAGATGAGACAGAAGAACAGAGTCAGCTGGGGTTGTGTGATTGGAGCGTGGCATTTCCGCTGCTCTGCCATTAAAACGTCAGGCACGGCTCTCTGTGACAGATTTAGCTTCTCGCCATTCAGCACGAGGCTTTGCTTTTGGCAGGGGAGTTTGAGTGAAAAGGTTTGGAGCAAATCCACGAGCTCCATCTTGGACACAAACAGAAGCAGATGGCGAGACTCGAGAGAAGCACGCTTCTTTGATCTGCATTTTTCTTTTTTTTTTTTGCAAGACGAGGAGGGAGAAAAAAAGAATCTCTTTCTTAAACAGGGATGGAAATGTAGCAGTAGTTAATTAGCATGTGAACATGGAGCTTTGAGAAACGTGGGGTGGTGACGGACGCGTGGCGAACAGGTTGCGGTTTCTACGTGACTGCTAGCGCTGGAATTTTCACTATGATAACTTTGCAACCGCATAACGCAACCATTAAAGATGACTGTTTTTTTTTTAAGAGAGAAAAAAAAGTTTACACAATTATCCCAAATGTTTTTGCACTTTTGCTCTGCAGCTATGAATCTAATGACGCTAACAAATAAGGAAAGCCTCTAGTTTAGCATTTGCACGTCATCACACTCATGCTGAAGCGTGCAGCGTTTCAAACAGATGTGCTGATGCTGATATGGTTTCTGACTCTGTTTGATATGCTGTTTTCTAAAAACCTGGATAAATCAGCTGAATCATTTTCTTCATCAGCACAATCTGGTGTCAGTCCACAGCTTCTGCGTTAGGCTCAGAAAAGAGGCGTGGCCTAAAGTCTGAGTGACGACTTCAGTAAGCGGATTAAATGGACACACACACACACACACACACACACAGAAAAAAACAAAAAAAAGACACCAAGAGAGTAAAATAGTTTGAACAAGTTTGTAGTCAGAAAAAAAAACAGTAAGGTTAAGTTGAGGTGCTAGCTCGCAGTGTGTCTCTCTGTGTCTTTTTCAGCCTAGCTGTCTTTGATGATCTTTGTACCTGGCAAAAGTAAATGAAATACAACTATCTATTATGTTTTATAACCACAAACAGGCAACAGCAGCTCGGAAAAAAACACAAGCGCATCTTGCGGAACGTATGTTCGTATTTAATGGAACATTTAAAAAAATACTGTATATGGGTGTGATGGTACTCCTCATAGGGGCACTTCATTTAAAAACAAGACGATGATGATAGAGTCTCTCAGTCATGGTTTAGTAACAGCTTTGGAAAAATGCAAGATGGAAAGCAACGGCTTGACCAAGACTCTTGTTTAAATATTACATTTAAAATGTTGATTAATTACACAGGAGAATTCCCAGTCTTTATTTAACACCCAGAGTGTTTAATTAACACCCTACAGGGTTTATACACACTGCCTGGCCAAAAAAAAGACTTCACCTTTTAGCTTTAATTACGTTGCACAATGTGGTCTCCAGTTCATACGTGAAAATGATTCCTCATGCACTCAGAACCATTCCTGGTATATAGTTTCTATTAAAGAAGGAAAAACTCCAAAAATGTGATAACCTGTACATTCAGTACATTCAGGTCGTCATCTGACTTCATTTTATTGCCACATAGACCTGACCAACTGAAGTAACCCCTTACTTCAAGTTTGACCCTAATGGCTTCCCATAATCGCAGCACGGTTTAGACCATATAATAAGATGACTGAGGAAACATCACCAGGTGTGCTGACCGGCAAGTTTCATTACAAAAAGCTTCATTATAAAAACCAAAGTTGTGTGCTCTAGCTACCATCAAGGGAAACTGTTTTTACAAGAACACATTAAATGTAAGATGTGGGACTGGTGGCTCAGGTGGCTAAGGCTCTAGGTTGTTGATTTGAGGATCTGAGGTTTAAGCCCCACTTTCGGTGGGTTGCCACACCCCCATACTACCCACCCACTGCATGCGGTGTCGGTCCCTATTTAGGGGTTTTAATTAAACGTTTGTTAAATGTTAATGCTTAAGATATTATAAAACTGCATAATCTGTTTACTCTAACCAGTTTGTTATGCATTTCTTTATTCCAACATTGCACGTTTACAATACAAGTAAATCTGAGTATTTTAAAACTGTGACTAATATATACAGTATACGTATACATACTGTATATAATCAGGATATTTGTAAAATCATGATATCGCAGTACAAAACAAATTGGCACTTACGTAGGCATCATGATCATTTCATATCTAGCTAGTCTCTGGTAATTCCCAACTTTAACTTAATTAATGATAAAGACTCACCCTTGGCTCAGTTCATGATCTGACTTGAATATTATAGCTCTGACATATTCACTTTCTGGGCCATACAATCGTAATAAATGGTCCACCGTTTTTTTTTTTTTCATTTTCTATTATAGTTCATGGTTAAAATAGCAATCATTCAGACGATGCCACAATTTAGTTCAAGGGAATAGGATTTAACACTGAAATGGGGTTTTAAACGTGATAGCAGCCGGACTGAGGACAGGAGATGAGGATACAGCGTAGACAGCGGGGGGGGGAAGGTGTGAAAGGTAGAAAAATGTCTAGACCCAGATAAGGCCATCGAATGCAAATGGAGCGTGTTACATTACATTTAAATTGCTCCTGTATGACAAACGGGGACGCAGGAGGGGGAACCTGGAAGGCCGTCTTCGAATGCCCAATATATAGCCTGATAGAAAGAGAATGGATGGGACCAGTGTCCTCAATATCACCAATGTTGCCATGGAAACGAGTGGGGTGTAGCGGGGGTTCACAGACCACTGCCAGGCCTACTCTCTCCAACCAATTTTGTGTCTATATGGCAGAAACATCTTGTAGTTATCTTTTTTTCTCCCTTGTTCTTTTTTATGCCTGCTCTCCTTTTGTCTGTCTTTTTTTTTTTTTTACCCCTTCTCTCTGTCTCTCTCTCTCTCTCTCTCTCTCTCTCTACGCTGCCTCCCCTCTCCGAATCAGCTCCCCATCTTCATTTGCAGGCAGCTGACAGCTTCTTTCACTTTTCTTTGTCATTTTTTTCTCTCTCCTCTTTGTCTCTTTTCTTCTCTTCTCACCCTCCATCCTTCTCCATCTGCTTTCGCTTTTGTTTGCTCGGGCCCTCTCTCATCCCAACTTGATAATGAGGAATGTGGTGTGACCCTGACCTCCATTGGCCCAGTGACACCTTTTGACCCCAGCATGTGACCTTCAGTCTCTGTTTTGACAGCTTGATTAATTACCCAGTGTTATGATTTATGAGTAAGCAGTATGTAAAAATAATAGACAACAGGTGGTCTTAAAAAAATCTTTTTCTGGTAATGTCTGGGATATGCGCTGGGATTTTTCTCTGAGTTTTTTTTTTTCTTATTCTTTCTTTTCTTTTCGGCTTGGACTTATAGATTTTTTTTCGGAAACTTGTAATATGGCACACACTCATGCTGGATCAAAGGCAACAGTGTCTCAAGGTACCTTTCAGGGTACACACAGACACACACACATACACTTGGTCATTCCTTTATTGAGATTGGGAAATTATTACAAAAGACAAACTTTATCCCATAATGAAACATTTCTCTCCTGATGGGAGTGGTTTCTTCCTCAGATGACACCGCCCCGTTCCACATTCGCTGAATGGTTACATGTGTATAAAAATGATATGGCCTTAACATCTGAACACCTATGAAAGATCAGGGGAAAGAAAAAAAAGTAACCCTGATCAGTCTGGAATATCTTTTGGACAAACGATTTCCCTCACTTGCGTACAGATCCCGGCAGTTGCAGAAGTGATACTTTTGATCAGCGAAGCTGTTCCAGCCTCGTTACAATTTGCCGCCTGTCAAATAATCAAATGAGAGTTTATTCTGCTCATTGTCTCCATAACTCCCCCCACCACCGCCCCACACCTCCCCCCTCCAGGAAAGTTTCACTCCAGCGAAAACAGTTAACTTCTCTCACAAATAAAAATTCCATGTTAAACGATTCCTATGGAAACACAGTGATGAGAAAAACACCTTAGAGACCACCAGCCTTTCTTTCAGCTCCGCTTCTCTCGGGTTGCAATAACAGAGCGGGGGTCAAGGGATTCCACTTTAACCTTCGACCCCAAGAGGTGGCCACAGTGAGCGGTGGTCACTAAGATTAATACCCCATAGGACACTCATTATTCTTACTCAGCCAGAGGTAGATTACAAGGGAATATGAAGTTTGGGAAGTTTAGTCCCTCTCGAGTATCTGTGACCTTTTTTTTTTTTTTTTTTTTTAAATCGGCAACTAAATGTCTGCTTTAGAGTTTAAAAAAAAATTTTTTAACCTGCACTCTGTCCGAGGATTCCTTCACACCGGTCCGGCCGCCTTATAACGAGCGAAAAGGAAAGCTACGCAGGTCATATCGTGAGATTAGCCAAATGTCTCGCGACGAATTTAGTTGCAGAATCACTTTATAGGTTAGCAGCTGGACCGCCGGAGCGTGATCACGTCTAATTCGTCGCAGAAAAGATTTGACAGTTTGTGATTTATGTCTGGTCGTAAATCATTTCAGATATATTGTAAAAGCATTGTCAATTAGTGAGCCTCCACGTCTTCTGGGTGAATGCAGGGTTAGTGTTCTGTGCGGAACTTGAAAATGATGGTTTGGAAAATTTTAAGGACATTTATATATACTTTTTAATGATTATTATTTATTTACTTATTACTATTATTATTATTATTATTATTAATTGATTTAAACTCATTGTTTGCTTATTCTGCATGTTTTTTATATTACTTGGTATCAGAAAAATCTGAATCATTGCCAAATAATAATAGTAATAATAATGAACATATCAGTTTTGTGAGGTTGAAGCACTTTGCCTCATAATGCTTAGTGTAATTTCCCAATCTTGGTCTTACCCCCTACTTTTTACCTTTTTTTTTTTTTTTTTGGCAGCACCTTATAAACGCTGCCATCCACCTTCCCATTTTGTATCGTGCAGTGATTTATATATAAAGCAGTTAGACAAGAATATCAGGGGGCAGCTATCATTCCATGATCTATATCCTCCATTCCCCTCATTAAAAATGTATGTGCATGCTGAAGGCGAACAATATAGAAATATAAATCATATAGCTAAAGGCATGTGAAAAGGCTGTGCGAATTATTTATTTTTGGCTTCCTCCTAGGTGTTTTCTCTCGCTCCATTGTTTCTATTGTCTTACCTGGCCAGAGGGCTGCTGAACGGGGAAGTGAGCGTGCGGCGAGCTTACCAGCTGTTTTATACCCCACCCGTGGCACGGCCCGCTCTTTGCTATGGATCGTTTCATTTTGAAGGGGGGAAAAAGACAGATCTCTCTGGGGGAAATGTGTAAACGTTTGATCACGTGACGTTTCAAAGTGGAAGTGTACATTAAGTATGCAAGATATAGTATTATGTATTAACAAAATAAGCACATGACCTGTCTCGGCCAATCATATGCAGCCACATAGCATGTGTTGTGCAAGTGTATCACATGACCATATAGTGTAAGCATTGTAGTTCAACCATAAGTTGGACGTTTTATAAAGCTTTTTAAAAAAAAAAATGTTTATGATACTTGTCCGTTTTGAGCCACGTGCATGTTATTACCTAAATTGTTATGGTTATGCCTGATACCATGCGCACTACTCTGCACCTGAAGCTCAAATTATATTGAAAAAAACTAATTTCAAATGTGCGATTCTTTCAGAAACACCTCAGAAATTGTTTCAGCCCTAGTATGCGCATAGTTTATGCCTATATATTTCTATACATTTTTAATCCATATAACTGTACTTACTGACTATGATGTCTCAGGTAACCCTAGCATCAGTAAAAAAGGGACCACTAGAGGACAACCATGACCAGATATGAGAGTGCTGTATCGCTCTCTAGTCTGCATGGTAATGGACATTAAGTTTAGTATAAAATTCTTTCTAGGAAAAAAAAAGAAAAAGAAACTGTCTTTACCAAGGAGTAAAGTCATTGTTGTAGAATATAGCAGGTGTGTATACGTGGGTACATTGTGTGTATAACTGCTGTTGATCAGTAGCAGTATGTTCGTTGGTCAGTTAGATATGTGTGTGTGTGTGTGTGTGTGTGTGTGTGTGTGTGTGTGTGTGTGTGGGTTGGGTGGATGGATGGATGGATGGAATGTGTTTTTGTTTGTGTCAGTATTAGGAGTGTGGTGGTAAATGGCATTTCCCCTGCGCTCACAGTCACTTCCTCCTGAGCGATTGACACGTTGCCCTCCTGTAAAAAGTTGACAAATGATTTCTGTAACATTTACTTACACAATCGATAGCTCTGACAAATTCCACCTGCGCCGTGATTAATGCTATACCAGCCTCTCTCCCCATCCTTCTCCCTCGCTCTCTTCAACCTCCAGGGGCTGCCGTGCACACTCTGAACCGTGTGTGTGTGTGTGTGTGTGTGTGTGTGTGTGTGTGTGTGTGTGTGTGTGTGTAGCCCTCTGGATGTTTGTGCATTGTGTGTGGTTTTTCAGCAGCTTTATTAAGCAGTAACTGTGCTGTTATAGTAACATGGAGGATGTGTTAAATGAAACCAAGTGGAAGCGTTTTGGGGAAGGTTGGTTCTGAGCGGTCGCGTTGCGTCTCTGCTTAACCTTAACACACACAAATTAGAGCCAATCTGTCAACGTCACACAGCACTAGGGTCTCTTAGGGGATGAAATAAACAGGATTGTCTGTTTAGGAGAACGCAAACATACGCCTGCGTGCTTTATTGCATCCTCCGTGGCTGTAATTGTGCAGCGTGCTTGTGAAAAGGATAAGGTTTTAAAAAGAAATAAATATGATGCGATCATATGATGTATACGTTGTACTCTTGTGGAACGGCCTTTATTGTTAGTTTCAAGTAAATGTTTCTTCATTATTTTCTCAATGCACATTCTTTCATAAGTCTATCCTGCTTGCAACTGGTTATACAGTTAAAAAGAAAAACCTTGACACCTTTTTTTTTTTTTTTTTCTTTTTTTGCACAACAACCTAAATACAAATGTTTAAGCTCATCATGGTTGTTCAAGGTCATTCGGTTCCACAAGCATAATTTGACATAAATGTGTAAAAACAATGTACTTATTTTTTTACATTTCTCTTTATGAAAATCTTTAATTATTCTTAGTCAAAAGCTTTGATCTGTTCCTCATTCTTCAACAAAGTAACATGACTTCTATCACTAAAGCATGTCGTAGACGATAAATTTAATTGAGACAGAGCTACAGTAGATAGTACTTTGTGTTTTGTTATTTCATAGGATTTGCTTCAATACATTGTTTAATGCTTAATCATTTATTTGTTTAAGATTTAACTTTCCATTAAAAAAACATTATTATATATAAGAGTGTTTAATTTTAGGATATTTTACTGTAAAGCATTTTCCAGAAATATATATATATATTTTTTTCCATTACTCACAAACATACTGCATCTTTGATTACCGTAGACATGTTTGGTTTATTTATTGCTTTATTTTCACATTGAGTCTTTAAACTTGAGGTAAAAAAAAAACAAAAGCAGTGTACTGGCTAGCCGCACGTCTTAGCCGACCAAGCCACATTCTGGGGTGAGATGGAAATTGCGCTTTTCATTTTTTTTTTTTTTTTTATGTTTTAGTCACATGACCTTTGTCAGCGCCGTCCCAAAATCTGAGAGCGCTAGTAAAGTAAATGAATAAATAATAGTCTTTTTTTATTTACCACAAAGGTTTTCTTTACAGATAATATTATCAGCAATGTCTTAAATGAAAAGAATAGAAATATTTACATACATTTCTGACTTTCTTCTCGTACCGTTCCGTCCTTTTTTGCTTTAATGAAAGCGTGCACTCGAGCTGACACAGACTCCACAAGTTTTTTTACAATTTTTTTTTGCTGAAACCTGATGATCCATTTTAGATCAAGTCCATCGGCACGAGCACACGCCTCAATAGACGGGATGAGACTCACAGAAAATCATCTTCTCTCTGTTGTACAAAGGAGTTAACATGATCAGTAACACAGATGCGCCTGCATTTCAATAGGAGTCTAGGAATCGTGCAACATCTTGAATACTGAACAGCAAGGATGTTGCACGTTGCCTTTATTTACTTATTTCTTTTTAGAATTAGCAAATGACCAACCCTTTTTTTAATAGTGTTTTTTTTTTATATTATTATTCAAAAAACACACTTTCAGTGTGGTTGCAGACTTCTGGACTTTTCAATTTCCTTTTTTAAAATTTTTATTTTAAACTAATATACGTCAGGCTTCAGCGAGTACCTGCAGTATAAACACAGTGTGAATAAAGCCCTCTGCAGATCCTCTATCCCCACTTCATCCTCCAATCGGGTCGCTCCATCTTCGCTGCCTTCTGCTTCGTGATTGGTTGGCCCTTTGAGCCCTGAGCTCACAAAGAGATGACAGGCAGTGGTAAAGCGGGACGCGCAGGCGCAGGAGGCCAGGCCGAGGCTTTGTGGTAATGGAGGGTCAGCGCGTTGCTCGAGACGTCACCCACCGGCTTTGATCATGCACGCATATTCCCTCTCAGACGTGGTTCATACGCTACACGTGCACAAACGCATACAGATGTGTGCAAGAGTAAAAAAAAAAAAATGACATGCATACACGTACATTTTCACACACTCGCACTCCTGACCGCTATCAGGCACGCTTTGTACCTGACAAGTACCGTCCTCTCTGTCTGACCCGAAGCAGTACGAGCCTTTCTCTTCATCAGAGGACTATAGAGGAAGGGTGGGAAAAACGACAGAGAGCCTCTCTCCCTCGCTCTCTTGCTTCAAAGCCAAACAAAGAGCCGCAAATAGCTAAACCACTGGGTTGTCTGTCAGCGTGCCGCTGAAGACCCAATATTATTGTAAGCACGTCTCCTTTCAGCAGGACTGACTGAGGAATCGGACAGCTCGGCTCTGCTATAAGCTAAATTTATTAGTGCTGCCTGTAAACTGACTGATTTAGTGGACAGACCATTATTACTGTATTTACTGTCCCTACACGCGCGCGCACACACACATACGCGCGCACACACATACACAAATACACACGGAACAACAAAACACTCAGGAAATAAAGGGATTTTGCATGTCTACATGAGTCTAATTCAGATAGATTTTTTTTCTGTCTCATTTAGTACGTGTAAATGGATCACATTTATGTCACATTACGACAAGGTTGTTTTTTTGTTTGTTTGTTTGTTTATATTCTGAGTATGATTAGTTTGAGAAATATTGACCATCTGCTAATTTTGTTAAAAAGTATAAAGTGTCTGTAAATGAAAAGTACAACCGCACTATTAAAATAAGTAGGACATTGCCAAACATTTTAGGATGTGGTTTATATTATTATTATCATCATTATTATTATTATTATTATTATTATTATTATTATTATTATTATTATAACTACTACTACTTAAACACTTTGGTTGTACTTGGGCTGTTAATTTTTTTCCTTTTCTTTTTTATTTTAAATATAGTTTTTCCTAATATTCAATTTTCAAATCCCATATTTGCCTGCAGCTATAATAATACTAATAATACTAATAAAAATAATTATATGGGTAATATTATTCTTAATAATAATAATAATAATAATAATAATATTTCAAAATGCATTTTGTTCTAATTTTTTTGCTATAACCTCTATTCCTCTGTCTAATCTTCACATCTTAAACCTAATCATAAATCATTTTTTTTGCTCTCTACGTTCATTCCATGACCCGAAAGTGTTTAACCAGGTTTTATCCCCGTATATTATATGTATGTTAGTCTGAACGTCACATCGCTGTCAGTCGGTGAGATGAAGGCGTGCGGCGGCGACGGCAGCCATTGTGGCTGCGTGTGAAGGGAGTCAGCTAGCTTCAGACAGACAGACAAAAGAACACTTAAGAGGGCATCCAGTGGTGGGTTACTGAGGTCTGAGCCCTACTGAGGGGCCACGGTGACCCAGACAGACCGTTGGCCCAGAGGCCAGGGTTGCTTACACTGCCCCATGAGGAGGTGCCAACCTGGGGCACGGGGGGCATGGGAAGAGCCAGACATCCGATCCAGGCGCTCAACAGGGCGAGGCGTAGAATGTCACAGATAAGCTCTTTCACAGTCGCTTATATATACACGCCGTATAACAGTAGCTAGGAAAAGCTTTTGTACATAAACACTATGCTTTATCCTAAACGTGTGTGT
>JAOVVA010000029.1:12948703-12974062 GCA_028565275.1 Leiocassis micropogon | reverse complement strand
CAGCTCTTTGGTCTTGGCCATAGTGGAGTTTGGAGTGTGACTGTTTGAGGTTGTGGACAGGTGTCTTTTATACTGATGACAGATGCCATTAATACAGGTAATGAGTGGAGGACAGAGGAGCCTCTTAAAGAAGTTGTTACAGGTCTGTGAGGGCCAGAAATCTTGCTTGTTTGTAGGTGACTAAATACTGTACTTATTTTACCGAGGAGTTTACCAATTCATTAATTAAAAATCCTACAATGTGATTTTCTGGATTCTTTAAAATTTTGTCTCTCTCAAAATATATATCATAGTTGATATATACCTATGATGAAAATTACAGGCCGCTCTCATCTTATTAAGTGGGAGAACTTGCACAATTGGTAGCTGACTGAATACTTTTTTGCCCCACTGTAAGTTGCACTATACGAGTTGAAACTATACAATGTTGAGAGATGGGGCTGTCTGGAGAAATTCTGCAAGCGGTCATGTGTGACTACTGGGACAGGCTGATTTTCACACAGCTATAATGTCTAAGTGGCTTTTACATGTTTGAAAATGTGTTAATTACATTCCCTGTTCGTCATGCATTTTTGCTTACTTGCAAGGAGTTTAAAATCATTTGGACTCGGTGAACAACTCCAGATTAAGACAGTTTTTCCCCCCCATTCAGCAGGTTGTCTCATGGAGGAGGTGCACTTTCATTTTATATAACGTTTCAGTCCACACCAACTCCACAGGGCACACAAATCACAACCCGTCTAAATGGCCCTGAGCATAATCTCCACTGTTTCTTACATCTTATACATTATACACTACCATACCATCACTTACAAGAATAGTTGAGTTGTGCATCCTGTGGCTTAAGAGTAAAGTGTTTGTAATGATAATCAACATGTATAAGCCAAACCTGTACACTAAGGATATACATGAGTACCAACACATTTAATTATTATTATTATTTTTAAAGAATTAACACCATAAATGTCCCCTACGTCCCTATCCTAAGATGTCCAAAAATGTTAAACGAGCTGGAAATTTAACATTTCATGTGGTCAGATATGAAGCAGGCAGGCTATGAACATGAGTCACTGCATCTTTAGTGACTGCTTGGTCAGGGGCGCAGTGGTTTAGATTTCCAGGAGCAGAGTGGATTTAGACTAAATACTGATTTTTGGATCCTTAAACAGATATAGATAGCCTGGTTGTGTTACACGCCTAATGCACGTTTAGCCTGTTTCTATCTTATGACGTTTTTAAGTAAATCGTGACGCCTGGCCCAACAGGTTCATTCATAATACAGAAGTGAGCTGATAAAATGTTGACGCACCGGTAACATCCAACAGCAGTAGAGAGTTAATGCCAGTCTTCTGGTTACGTTCAGCCCCTGACACATTTTCTTCCTGCTGTTAGACACCTATTCAGGTGGGAGTCATGCATGCCTTTTGCGTGTGTCCATAAACACTGCGCTCATATCTCTTTGGCTCGCAGCTTTAAGGCGTGTTTGTATTTGCGAGTCCGAATGTGTGTTTTTCTCTCTTCTCCACCCATTCTCTCAGGCCCTAGAGTAGTGGGCGGGTCAGGCCCACTCTCATTCTCTAGAACTTTTTCATCTTTTCTAGCGGTATTGTACCCGGCTCAGGCGCCTCTCCTCCCCTCCTTGACTTCCTGCTGAGCTGCAGACCACCTGCACGTCGCTCTTCTCAGCCCGGGGAGCCTGTTCCTGCCCACAGTTGAGTTGATTAATACGCTTCCTTACCCTCGTTAAGGAGCCCTTAACTGCCTTTAGCACTCTTACTTTTTGCTCCCCCCCAGGGTTCATAGTGTCGAAGCCCCCAAGCCTGCATAATCTCCTAGCACTCTTAAAAGATCACAGCCCCAACGGCCCACGTCTAGTGTCTCTGGAGAGGCCGAGTGGATGAGAGAGACGGGGAGAGGGAGAGGCGGGGCCAGCATACACAGGGTTTTTTTGGGAGTTCACTTTACTCTGAATTTGAGGCCTAATCCAGTTACCTATTTTCTGTCAGCCAAGCGAAGGAATAGCAGGAACAAAACCCACATTGAAGGCTTAAGAAGCTTCCAAAGATTTCATTCAGGCCTAACCGGGACAGGCTTAGGGCCCGAGCCCCTGAGGGAAAAGAACCGTTTTTCTAAATGACTAGAATATTCTTTCTCTCACTTTTTTTTTTCCCCTTTGGATTTCTTATTGTTGCGTTTTTGTTCTGAGACAGAGACAGGGAGACGGAGAAAGAGAGAGAGAGGGCATATTGAGAAGCAGCAGCTTGCGCTGAGCAGCGTTCCACTTTTTTTTTTCCTCCGCTCTCTGTCGCTTCGTTTATTCATTTCTTAAGTGCCTGCAGAACTTTAAGTGTCAGATCCTTGCAGTGGTGGCATGAGTTTATTGAACACTTTGAGTACATGGCTTCACTCTGTTTCTCTTTTGTACATCATCTAGACAATGTTTTACTTCTCTTGTATAAGGTCAATGGTCTGTCTTAGACCACTTATTTGCATCGTTTTACAACTCCCAGTCCTGTTTTATGTCAAGACTAAGGTTTTTGGCAAAGAAAATATTTGAGAAGTGTGTCTTTAAAATGGTCATGCCTTAGAAACGTGAAAGATCTTGATGAAAATAATGTCTGAAACCCCAAAAGACATCAAAGGTTAAAATAATGGTTCATACTCGTGCTAAGCGAAATATTTTTTAGCATGATAAACACTTAATGCTAATGTACTGTATACTACATAGTTTTGGCGTACAGAATATTTTGTACTATGTATTTTTTCCCTACCTTGAATAAAATACTATCATGAAATGTGTTGGTTTTCCACAGTGTCCCATGTTTAAACTATTTAACTAAGTAAATAAGTAAATGATACTGTGCCAATAGAAGCCCGTTGGTTCGGTTGTACCCCTACATTTTATCGCTCCTCTAAATCCCCCTCCGCATGAGGAAGTCAGTGGTGAGAGTGTTGATTTGGAGTCAGCATCAGTCCAAGGTGACACGCAGACCGGCGGTAGTGGATAATGTTCACACAGCGTGTACCCAACAGCCGCCTCTGTCTCCTCAGGATCGCCATCCATTATTTATCCCTTGTTTTTCCTACTCATATATTCCTCGCGGGAGCATCGGAATTCGTGTTTTGTAGATGTTCTGTTCCCCTATGCTTGCCTCGTACACGACTAACCTGCACGTCTTTGAGATAAGACCCGGTCTGGGTTGAGCTGTCAGGAGGAGGAGGCGATATGTATTCCGACTGGCTGTTGCATCACCTTGAAGCTGTCTTTGTTCACATCTCTCCAGGACACTTCTTAAATCCCCGAGCACGGGTGAACTTTGGCCTCCGAGACCTTGTTTGCGACCTTATTGCAAGGACATGCGTGCAGACTGGACTCGGCTTAATTAAACGTATGAACCCATGACACAGCCGAAGCAAGGGTCAATAGCTAAGGTCCGGGGTGCTCACCTGTTCAACCCATGCGTATAAGTCCGTAGATGCTCTTATTGAGATTGTGAGTATGTCTGGAAATATTGATTTATGGTAACTGTATGTACAAAAGCAGAATCTGGCACTATTGTTGTATAGCTCAGACTTGTGTGGGGGTGGTTACGCCGGAGAAGTCTGCGCATACGTGTATGTGTGTTATGTTGCGTGCGGACCTGTCGTCGTCTGAGCGCACGTCTTTTCTGAAGCCGCGTATTTGCACTTGTTTCAAGGGACGAGGCCCTTTCTCAGATGTCTGCTCCCAATCTTCCTGTCAGGTCAACCTTAAACAGATCCAATCTGCTGCGAGGACCCATAGCCAGGCCCCTCACAGCAGGCCTTTCCTCCAAACCCTCACACAAGTGGCTGCTCGCTCACCTCGCTTGCGTCAATTAAACCCAAGCAGTAATTTAATCTGACAATCACAGGCTTGGTGCGAGGCGGGTCGAGATTTGACAAAGATGACCTTTCTGGCTATATGTAGCCGAGAGCTGTCTTTTAACAGGGAACCCCTGCTAGACAGGCACCAGTTCTTTTGTACTTTGTTAATGAGATATTGATTTGAAACAATGCACCACCAAATTTTGTTGAGATTAGCTCCACGGTAGCAAGGTCACACCTCTGTACAGTGATGGGCCAAGCTTCTTTATGTACCGAATGTCTGTCTGGATCGCTTTAATTAAACTCCCCGCCCCCACCTTCCTTTCTTTTTCCATTTCCTGTCTTTTGGCATGCACAGAATATGTTATTATTTCGGCCTTATCCTCTCAGCTGGCTTTGTTTATCATCTTTCTGGCTTCCAATGATTTCTCCAGTAGTTAAAACCCAAAGGTTTTTTATTTTAGTTAGTTTTTTTTCCCTTTGCTTCAGCTTTTACCCCCATTCTAGAAGACACGAGGGCTTTTTCATTGCTCCTTCGTGTCTCTGAACAGGCACGTTGTCTGTGACTGGCGAGCTGTGAAGAACAAATCTACAGGAAAGAAGTGCCAGTAGCTATTTAGCCAACCTGAGACGGCTAGTTTTTCCGCGCTATCAGGAAGCCCACGCGCTGCCACAAAACTCGGCTCCAGCTTTATCGTAGAGTACCGAGCGTTCCTCCACACTACCACCATTCAAACCCGATGGTATCGAATGTCCTAAAAACGTGTGCTGTTGACAAGAGAAGCATGCGGATAACTGGTCGCCGAATGATGATATGCGTCCAGTGGAGGGTGAACGTCTACACTCTAATGGATCTACACTGGAGTGCTACCAAATGTGTAAATACCAGCGCAGCTTGTTTAAATTTTAATCATTTACCGGAAGGAAAATGAGATGAGAGGTCGCTATTCAAATCACTTAGATGTATCTGTTGAATGAGAACTTTGTTTAGTCAAAGTTTGTCTATGAAGCAGGTAGTCGTTTTAAGGAAGCTTCATAACTAATAAGAGTAAATGTTAGTAACTCTACTTACCGCAGGCTGATTAGTCGCTAAAATAACACGCTTTAGCGTTTAAATAACTTTTGAGGTTTGAAACGGGTTTCCTCAATTAGCCTAGAAATCCTCATTGAAAGATCCCACCAGACGCCCACACAGACCACATTTGGACACGGTGGTCTTCTCCTGCACTGTATTTACTCATCAATTAGGAAGCTTGCGCGTACTTGTCTTCTGAACGTGTCCTTCCAGTGTAGCCTGTTTAACCTTCTACTGTAGCCTGTGTCCTTGTGCACGATGTGCTGTTTGCACAGTTTGACAACTCGCAGTTGCTAATCTTGACATTCGATCCCACCTTCGGCGTTCCAGTGTGTTTGGCACTAAGCGCTGAAAGACTGGTATGAATTGTGGATTTGTCAAAACAAATTGGGGATGTTTTAGTGCGATTTGCTTTCGGATCCCCTACGTCTGCAGCTGTTTGTACATATTTGTACTTTCGTCTGCTTAATGCTCTTGCATGCGGCGTGCAGATGGGAGGCTGAGTGACCGGGAGCGTGTGTGGCACATCCATGCAGCTGGTGCCGTTTTCTCCTGCTGACTGCAGGCTATAGCCAGTTGGCTAACACAGAGAATGTCATTGTGGTTTAAAAGGGGGAAAAAAATGACACCTTGATCTTGTCCCGTTTTCCGATCAAGCTAGAATGTAATTGTAATTAATCAGCAAATCATGGGAACAAACGAGCGCTTGTGTACATCCAGGGAAATGACCAGGAGGCTCATATGCGAGTGATCTTTAACAGAAAAGAGAATGATGTCTTGATGACAACTTGATAGTTTTCATACAAAGTGCTAACATGCTGCATCAGGAACGAGGAATGAAACGACGCCACTTCTGTGCTGAGGACTAAACTCCTCATGAGTGTTTGTTTAGGAGAATCTGTAGCACACAGCAGTGACAGCAGCATAAGAACAAGAACAGGAGAAAGAACAACAATAATGAGACTGCATCCAGAACTTTTCTTTAGCTGACCAAAAAGACATTTTGAGCTCTGGATATAATGGAAACAAACAAAAAAAAAACAACAAAAAAAAAAACATTATTAGGTAACCCTTCATGACGATGCATAAAATGTTAATAAATTATCTAATTTAAGACAGTTTAACTTTACCAAAAGCAAAATATATACATTTAACAAATTATAAAATGAGACTCCACCTACAAAGATGTTTATGACAAACCATTTTTTAAATATAAAATAAAAGCCTGTATAGTGAGAACTGTATAGTGTTATTTGATGATGTCGTCGATGTTAATCCTTGTCAGCTGATCATCTGTCATGTTACAAGGGAGCACTGAAAGAAAACTTGAGAATTTCAAATAGTTTACAGAACATCACAATGCTCCCCCTAGTACTAATTGCATTTTAATTGCATTATTTCAAATAAGAATTGTAATCAGTTTCAAGCTTTTTTTTTTTTTCCTCCTTCAGTCAGACTATTTAAACCTTGTGCTACTTTGGATAAAATCATGGGTGAAAGTACTGCTAAAACACTCGCATTCAAATCCATTAAGGAAGCACCTTGGCCAAGAAAACACATCTGATAACAATGTCATCTTACACAACATTTAGTTTCCTTCACAATTGTTTCCAAGTTGTTTCGAATCGCCTCTGAACCTGTGTTTCGAGCTTTCATTACTTTGTTCACAGCTAACATGAACTGCAAAAGTAACTTGCTCCTAACACACGGCTGAATCCTAAAACCCTCCCTAACCCCTGATTAAGGGCACTACATTTTTCCATTTTACACTATGTGGGATTCAACTCTCTAACAGTTAGGGTTTTTTTTTTGTTTTGTTTTAAAGAACATTAGAACAGAGAGTTAGCTCAGGCTCTTCTACAGTATGGGAATAAGCGGAGACATAAAGAGAAACATACTAAATTGATTAACGGGACTGTCCACCACCTCCATAGTTCAGTCTTTACCTTTTGGCTACATCATACCAGGAACAATTTAAAACTACTTTCACTCGTGTATATGACTAGGCGTTGGGGTAAACATAGAAAACCAGTGTGGTTAATAAGAAACAGGTTGTCATGACGATCATAGTGTAAACAGTGCTACATAAGATGGTTGGGAGTTAGAACTGTAATTGATTATTCCAGTTTCTTTTACATTGAGTTTTGACTATTTTTTTTTTTTATCTCAACTTCATTTTAACTTTTTTGACAACAACTTCAAAAATGTAATAAAATTTTTCACCAAATGCCGTACATTTGGTATTTTTTTCCCACCTTTGTGGCAAGTGTGACTGCATGCATGTGATACAATAAAATACCAGTAAGGGTATGCGGGTAAAATATCCCAGGTTTTGAGTGTGACAGCACTATTTGTATTTTTTCTCTCAGCAGAGGGATTGATGCGTCTTGTTCTAACATCCTGAATGCAAGCAAGTGTGAACATTGGCGGCAAAAAAAAAAAAAAAAATTGGGAAAAGGAAAAGCCAAGAATTCAGCATGACGCAGTGAGAGCAGTGATCACAGGAGGAGCCGAGAGCTCTGAGGATGTGCCGTAATGGCCCGGCTCCTCCATTAAGAGCTCGTCTCTCCAGCTAGAGCTCAGCTCAAGAGGTGCTTCAAAGCTCGGCGCTTTCTGTACTGACGATTCATGTGCGCGTATGGAGACTGAATATATTCCATGCACACACACACACACACAAACGCATGCGGACACACACCTTCAGACTTTTGATGTTGGTCTCTGTGAGGCGCAGCAGGTTAGGGAACAGCGGGGAGTCTGAGCGGACTGGCACGTGTTTGGGTAGGAGAGAAAGACAGACAGAGAGCGACGGGTGAATCTGTCACCAGGAGGCTGTCTCTGAGGGCAGCCTGTTTTGCCGAGCTAATTAACCCTGGGAAATAATTACACAATATGCAAATTTCGCTCGAGATAAGTGTGGCCCCTATCAGAGCAGGTAGTCAATCATGTGGCACATAATGTGTGGGTGTGTGCGTGCACGCGTTTGTGTATGCGCACACTCCATGGCCACCTTTGTTTGTGTGAGTGTTTGGGCCAGGTGTTAGTCTCTGTGCTTGGGTGATAAGGTAGGGGGACGTTACCTGCTTTTGCCAGTGCGTCGCAGAGGAGCCGAGCTCTTATTCATTCATGCACACACTCGCACTCATGGAGTAGCACAATGATTATAGCAATAGAGTGCCTCTGGAGGACCGGCACACAGCACTAAATTTGTTTATTGTGATATTTGTGCTGTTTTGACATTTGTAGAAAGATAAAAGTATGAATGCGTTTCTTTTGTTGATTTTTATTTTTTTAATTATTTTTTTATTTTAAAGCATTACAGCGCTCTCAGGAGTGTCTGCATCACATCATGTCCTTAAAAAGTTCCGCTTTGTTTAAGGACCTATTATGTGAAAATAATGTATTACGGAAGGAATAAAACACCTGGATGGGTAAAAGATAAAAATAATCCAAGCTGAGGTGTGTTACAGGCTGTTGTGGACTGGGGGTAAAAGTGATTATTTTTCCCAAAACAGCATCACCTAAATGTCAAATTGTAGTTAACAATTACACTAATTACTCCACTGATTAATGAACAACATTTCTTGATTTTATAAACCTCTTTCTTGTTGTCAAGAACAACTTGTGTGTGTGTGTGTGTGTGTGTGTGTGTGTGTGTGCATCCCCTGGAATAGATTGTCACCCTGTCCAGGGTGTACCCAAAGTCTCCTGACCTAATCTCCAGGCTTCCTGCAACAGAAATAAATGAATACACTAAGAAAGTAATTAACCTTTGACCTGTTACAAAGCACTGACACTGGAGACTCCTTGCATACCTCCAATTCATTCATATTTACAATAACACATCTTCATGTTAAAAATCAGCATTCTTTTTCCATCTATTTATTATCAGCCTTAGATTATCTATCTCACGTTATACAGTTATTCCCTGTAAATGTTACTATAGAAACAATAATGTAATATAAAGAGTGTATTAATATAAACTTGTGATCCATCTTGGAGGCAGCACTAATGTCGGAGACTTTCTGACCAATCATAATGGAGAATTCCACAGAGCAAAGTTTTTCATTACAAATAATTTATTATTGTTAATATTATTATTATTAATAATTGTTTTCCTTCATTCAGACGTCAGTGTGAGGTAACTAACCAGATAACAGCAAATAATCTTAATCTAAATAAACCTTGTTGTTTTTATAGTTTCCTTCACTGTCCAGTAAGCTTTAATAATTCTTTTTGCTCGTGCTGCACTTATTTTGCACTGGTTTAGTGTCTAATGTTTCATCATTGTGTGTGTGTTTGATCCTTAATTATCTTTAAAGTGACACTGAAAGGTCTTTAAACTCTTTTAAGCTCTTTTCTTTGTTTATTATTTCTTATCAAACCCTGTGTGTGTATGTATGTAGGTTTGTGTTCACATCCCACATACATCATCATATATATCTAAACCAACCCCCACCCCCCCACCCCCTCCCCGCCCCAGCGGGACAGCCCAAGATGTGTAATCTGCTCTGCTTGGGTTGCATCACACTGCTACACCTTTCATATTTATTTACTTTCATAAACAAGCTGTTTGTCAAGAAATCTTTTAGCCCTTGTCAGCTGCTTCGATTTTAATTCAATTATTAGGCTGTGTTCAGGAGCTTAATCTCTAATTGAATGCTGATGCAAGAGAGTGTGAGACGAGCCGAACAACAAGCAAAGTTGCAAACAGGGAAGAAAAGTGTTCACGAGTTCAGCTTACTGTAGGCTCAACTTAGCAGAATTTGATTTACCCCTGAAGTCCAAAAAGTTGATTTTGCTTATACACAGTGTATTAGCATAGGGGGTTTAGTTTTTTTAATTCATTCACTTTGTACAAATTGACAGTTTTCTGTCCAGAACAGACATTTTCTAAGTATTGGAGGAAAAACATTTGTTGAATTTGAAGTGAGGTAAGCAGGAGTACTCTCACATCTATGGCCTTTGATCTGTCTGAATCAAACCCTGGTGCATTTTAGTAAACCCCTCCAAGTAGCTTTCACACTTATGGACAAAAGTATCCTGCCTGAGAGGTGGCCTCGGTTTGGTGCAGTTCATTTCAGAAGAAATGAGTCGGCCTCACTGATTTCAATGAATCAGTACAATAGCATGATGGTGGAAAACGGCAGTCGTTTAAAGCTGTCCCTATTGTGAGTACTCTAATCCTAATTTCGGAAAATCCTCAATGAAACAGATTTCACAGTCCGAAGTAGTATATTCTCCCCCCAATGTCACGTCTTCCTGAGGTTGCCTCTAAACCCAGTTGAGCTCGCTCTGTCACCGTAATTTCCGCTCGCAATTTTGTGCGGGTATAATGCGGAACCAAAACACCAAACCTATGTGTTTTTTATTATTTTTTTTATGCTTTGCATTGTATATTTGTGTCAACGGTGTACAAGACTCACATTGTCCGACTTACGAACGAATCCGACTTGTGAACGTGTACTTGGAGCAGAATTTGTTCATAAGCCTGGGACTTTACTGTACATGACTAAGATGAAAATCAAGACATTGGTGCTACAATAATTGTGCCTGTCAGGCAAGCTGGTTTACTAACTAACTGTCTTTTCATGCATCTTCAGGGTTTGCCATAAAGGATAAGGTTTAGAGATGATCCTGGGACAAGCAGATTTATAGTTAAATAGTTGCTTAATGCTTTGAAACGACATGCTGCTTGTTTGTGCTTTGAGTATACAGTACATGGGCCGAATTAATCCTTATATAAAGGAAATATTTAATTTACTATTTATAATTAATCTTAATTTAAGAGCACAACCCAATTGCTCCACTTTTCAATTGCTCCAACTCTACAGCTTCTCCAAACACACAGATCGATGTCCTTCCTCTCTTTCCACGCACATCCGTTCCTTCCTCTCTATCGCTATCTCTCTCTCTTTTCTCATTTAGGTATGGACTCACCTCAGGCCTGTGTTAATTACGAGCGTTTTGTCCACACTGGTGTGCGACCTTCCCCCAGTGTTGGCCATTTATGTGCTTACTGCTTGTATCGAGGCCACATTGATTGTGTAGCTGAGTACAAATTAAGATTTAAACCTGCCGTCACAGGAGCTATCGGTTTTTACATTTGGGGCATTTGCAATATGCAAGGCTCATTGAACCCCGCAGGATCTGTTTCTTTGTGTGTGTGTGTGTGTGTGTGTGTGTGTGTGTGTGTGTGTGTGTGTGTGTGTGTGTGTGTGTGTGTGTATATATGTCTTCGATCAGATGTTATCTCTTACACTTCTTGTGTATGTATGTGTGTGTTTACAGGAAAACAGTTCACCCGAGGAGCACACACTCTATGTGTGGGACCATTTCATTTCTAGATCGCGCGCCAAAAACATCTTCGTGGTTGCTCACAGCTATGGAGGGCTGTCTTTTGTGGAGCTGGTAAGTGTTTGTTGTGTTTTTGTTAAAGACACAAACATACACTCACGCACATACACACATCTCCTATTCGGCCTCACCGCTGGGAAAGTCTGGACCGTCTGAGCGGGCAAGAAGATGGAGCAGGAGAGAAATGATTAAAAATACATCATGTTAAGCTTCGTTGGGAAAGCGCTGCTTCTATAAACAATCCAGTACATCCTTATCCTAAGGCACGTTCAACTTTTAGAGAGCGAGGACGATCGAATGAGGGCGGGGAGGGAGGAATGCAGCAGATGATGTGAGAAAGTTTTCGGGAGAATTAACGAGAGTGTGTGTGGCTTCGTCCAGTCCAGTTACAGATGGCTAAATGTGTGCGGCTCTGTCCAGTCAGAGAACATTTGTTCACATCTTGCTTGTGAGTGCGTGAGTGAGGAAGTGGTGTCTGTTTAAATATACATACAGTAGATAGAATACCCAGCTGTTCACTTCCAGTATTGGCTCTCATTTGTAGGACGTGACCAGCGGACACACTTAAGTAATATCACAAGGGTAAGAGTGCAGTTATACTGAATATCGACACGGCCGTGGTTCAACGCAATACTGTTAATCATTAGGCCACAAATGTAGGAGTGATATTGCATTTACCTGGCAGTTTTCATTAGATTTCAATTCGATTCCCCCAGTGTGACCTCATATAAGAAGAGCCCCCAACCCCCTGGACTTGTTGCTCAGCTCAGCTCTAGTAGTGTAGCTTATTTACATAGACACTGAAATGGTGCGTTCGGAGCAGGAGTGAAAAAATGTTAGTTTGAGGTATGAGAGAATGCATTATCTGAGGGGTATTTTATTATGGAGCATTCACACAGTGACACACACACACTTTGGGGACATGTCCCCTGATGATGTCACTACTGTATTAATTAAGAAGCTGGGATTTGCAAAGAATTTCCCTATGCAGTGATGTATATGTGTTGAATAAAGACTGAACATAACTTTACCGTTTTGAACTAGGAAGTGGGATTTTGGCGAACACATTGAAGTGTTCTGGTTATGTATTATTAAATATAAACCCTCTTGGAACACCATTTAAGCTAGTGGTTCCCAACACAGGTCTTGTTCTGCATATTTTAGTGTTTTCTCGGTTCCCAGCACACCTGATTTAGCTAATGAGCTAACTAACAGCCTTTTTTCAATTGAAGTGGGTGTGGTAGAGCAAGGAAAGGAAAAAAGAAAATGTGCAGGACAATGGTCCTCCAAGACCAGAGTTGAAAACCAGTGATTTAACCAGTGAAACTGGTGGAAAGGAAATAATTGTTGCATGTGCGTTATACAGATGCACGAGTATTTTAGAACATTTAAAAGGAGATATTTTAGTAGCTTTCAAACATCACCAAATAGCGGTGAAATCAACGTTTTAGCCGAATTTGGAGCTTATTGTCTGTTAGTCAGTTATTTTCCCTATACCAGATACTTTACTTATCAAATCGGAATTAATGGAACATTTCTAAATTAATTTATTTGTTTTAAGATTTGCTGAGTCTATAATGCGTTTAGGTTTTAACAGACCAAAATGTCATTTTTTTGCCTTGTTTATGATTCAGAAATAAATTCTTTTTTCATTTATTTATTCATTTTGTTATATTCTGCAAATGGAATGAAATTAAAATCATGAAGATTTTGTGAAAATAAAAATAATGTAATGTAATAATGATGTATCTGAAAACGTGCTCCACCGATGATATGCTGTAGTACTTTACCCGACCCTTATTAACCTTCTGTCTAATTTCACAGCAGAGAAAACATCTTTCCCTGATCCGCTTTTGTCAGTGCAGCCAAACAGATAAAGACGTGAATGTCATCACCTGCAGTATACCTTCACTGTATTGGAGGTCTTTTATATCATTTTATTTCAATTTTATAAGAAGCCTAGTCACAGCTAATAACTTGTTAGGATAACTTTAGTTATACATGCATTTTTGACCTTATTTTGAAAAAACAAAACAAAAAAAAAAACACTGCACCCTGCTTGTAAACATCTTTTCCTCTCTGTAATGATGTATGTTTGGCCACGCCCCCAGCTTCTTCACACTCCGGAGCTACAGGTGACTCTGTGATAGTTAAGGCGCACAATAGGATGAGGCAGTATTACACATGATTTCACAAGCCACTTGCACATGCTGCTTCGTGCTTGTGATTGATTACACAAATTTACTGTCCCAGATTCAAACACACCCACCTACATGCTCTCAATATTTAAGGACACAAATGTTACAAACCATGTGCTGATGGAGTTCCCGGCCCTCTGATTTACCTCAGGATTGTGTGTTAGTCTCGTATACACCTAGTGTTATATAATCACTACTTTTATTGTGCGAATGTCTGTTTGATTAATAGGAATCTGTCTTTTTAAGCAGAATGTAGACAGCAGTGATGTGTGTGTGATATAGCAAAAAAAAAAAAAAAAAGTGAGTTTCTGATGTAAGCCACGTCAAACATCAGGTGGTAAAAGCAGGACACTTTATGTTCAGTGACTAGACTTGAAGAGATGGCCACAGAAAATAGGCGGCCTGAAATGAAACATGGGGCTGTAATGTGGCTGAAAAAGCCAAGACAGCAGCAGCAGCACTTTGTACAAACTGTTTTAAAGTGTTGTAAAGTTTAACATCTTTGTTCTGTTTCCTAAGATATAAACCCCAAAATGGACCAAATGTGTATTTTCTTACTTAATAGTGGACAGAGAACCAGTTACAACTGAACATTGTACTGTGTAAAAGTTTTGAGCCACTCCTCATTTCTTCAATTATATTAAATGAACAACCCCATTTCCCCTCTCGTCTGTTCCAACCACTCAGTATTCAGCATCACCAGTATACTAATCACTGGCCTGATTATCTGTATATCATCTGCACCTGGTTCTCTCTGGTTCATGCTTTAGGTTAGACTTTTTTATGCTTGAATGATTCGTAGGTCACTATGTGACTTAACAAACAATAACAATTCATCTGAAACTGGTGAGGTACAGGGACTGGACTTAAAATGAGAGGCAAAATTTTCCAAAACTGACGGCAAAAAAAGTTCTTCAGGATGTTCTTCAGAACTATTCCTGAAGAAAGTCTGGATCTTTGGAAACACAATAAGAAGAAATTAGATGTGGCTCATGACTTTTGCACAGTACTGTATATTTACATTTTCTTCTGTTCAAACCCACTAAAATCTCTGTTAACCCCTGGACGGAGTGTCAGTCCATTACAGGGCAGAAGCACACACACACACAAACACACACACACACACTACAGGCAAGTTGGAAATGACAGTTAACCTACTCTGCAAGTTAGAGGAAACCAAAGTAACCAAGAAGAAACCCATGAAGTACTGGGAGAACTTCCGAACTCCACACATAGAGACTCAAAGGCAGAACACTTAACCCTGGACTCAACCGGTTCCACAGTGCTACCACTACGCCACCAATTAGTATCCAAAAGTTTTCTAGCGACGGTGTATCTCAAACTAATTAGGCCCTTTGTTATAAGATGTTTATCGCCAGAATTTTTTAATTTTTTTTTTTAAATACACCTACAGAAGTACCATTGGCATAGAGGGACAATATGATCATGTTGATTCATTTTTTTTTTTTTTTTACATACATTTACATGAGTTTCTTTTTATTCTGTAAAGCCGCTTTGCAAAAATAACTATTGTTAAAAATGCTGTACAAATAAAATTGTACCGCAGTACAGATCGAATCGGCACCTAGGTATTTTGATATCAAATCAGCTGGTCAGTGGTGATTTTATTCCCTAGCTGGTAGATTCCCTAGCTGGTAGATCAGAGAGGATGAGGATGAATAAGGTTTCTTCCCTATCACTTTGTAAATTAAAAAAATTCTGTAAAGCTGCTTTGTAACTATATCTATCTACAGTATCTATCTATCTATCTATCTATCTATCTATCTATCTATCTACTGTATCTATACATATAAAAAGAGAGAGATAAAATTTTAATTCAGTCACTATAAATAGTTTCTCTATCATGTTCTCTCTTACATTTTCTTTCTTTCTCTCATGCACATACACATGCTCCTTTTTTTGTTTTTTTGTTTTTCCTGCCGTGGGAGTGTGTGCGTTTGATATGGACACTGTCTCTAATCACGGCTGGCTAATTTAAAGTCTTCTCATTAGCTTACATTCATTAAAATCTGACACTTCCCTCATGCATGTACATCCTTTAAACAGCAGCATGTGGGGTGTGTGCGCACACACGTGCATGTACACCGAGAGCCTAGAAGCCAACAAGTTTGATTTGTATTAAGTTGTGAGTGTGCGTGTGCATACATTATTGTATGGTGATATTCAAAACTTTATGTCTATTGATACCAGGTTATGGACAAAGTAACTGCGTGTGTCACCTCTGACACCATGGTCCCAATTTTCTATAAAAAAAAAATAATAATTCAACCTGTCACAACACTGCTGATCTCTGACCCCAAAAGAGCATGTACGCCACCTGACTCTAAAACCATCTCCCGGCCTATAAACACGCACAGAATTAAAGTTAGTATAGAAGTAATCTCTGCAACTTTGATTATATCCTTTGCAAGCTTTAAGAATGTTTATCTTCATTAACTGAGCCATGCACACAAGGAAAAAAAAATGTAAAAAAACAGCCGAGCAGCTAATTGATCGGGAAAGTGGTCCGAGGGGAGTGCAGAGGGCATTAAAGGCGAGAAGAGCAGCGAGGGGGAGGAGAGCGAGAGGTGGAAGACCGCTAGCTTTAGCAGAGATGGACCGTTTGACACACGAACGGTGCTCCAGAAAGCTCGCTGTCTGCGGGTTAATTACCGCTCGCCTTCTGCAGTTAATAAACACGTTTCTGATCAAGCACATCAAACACCAACCGATTAATCCCCCTCTGCTTCATCCTCACTCACTCTCGCTGTCTCTGCTCTGCATTTTACCCAGTTTTGATTTTTTTTTTTTTTTTTTTTAACCACACATCTTTAGACTGTATGGTGTAATTATAGATACATCAAAGCACAGCTTAAGGCCTGAACAGGGAAAAGGAGAGAGTGGATGCTTAAAGGCAGAGAGCACTAGCTTTTTCCTTCTCTTTTTTCCATACCGGTCATTACTTTGTTTCGCTGACATTTTAACCATTTCAGTGTTTTTATCTGTAGTTCTTTCCAACTGGAGGTTTACCAACTACTAATGGTTTTAATAGATTTAATCCTGCATTAGATTCAACTCGGAGCTAGGATCCCATAAGTTGAAATTTAACCCTTTTTTATGTCCATTAATTCCATCTGCAAAGGGGAAGAAAAATAAAAGACTTTCTTTTCTCTTAATGCACTAAGCAGCCATTTTGATTTGATGTCGAAGTAGTGGAGACCATCCTGACTTTAGTAACAATACCAAGTTTAGGGGCAGACTTTTGTTTTTGTATTTATTTCTTTTGATAGGTTTGAAATTTCAAGATGATGGTTTAGTTTTTTACGTCCGAAAGTCAGGTGAATTTACATGAAGCCAAATATTTCACAGATAATGGAAATAATAGCGCGATCAGAATAAAAATGCACCGTGTAAACACCTCAGTCGGAACAGTCTGACTTGATCTGCCCTGATTTAAATGAATTTTCAAGGAGAATCAGAGGGATGGTGAAAAGCTTCGATAGACCATTCAGTAGATAAATATTAGTGTAAATACCATGTAAAGACTTGGATTCAATCATTTTTTAAATTTAGCTTCCAATACTTATCAGTAAACTCCATGAAAACAAACACCTCTTCCACCTGTCTTTACTTTCATCCACTGGGTCTCTGGTCGACGAAGGACCTCATCAGATCGCATGATTGGCTTATCGGATCACACATAGTAAAGGACATAAAGCACATAACCAATCGTATATGAGACTCGATTCTTGTAACCAATTATAATGCAGAGGGTGGGATTTATAGGAAAAGATGGGACTAAAAATACTTCCTTTTCCTCCTTCTGTTACATTTCCAGCAAATTAAATGCTTCGCAGCGGGCGGAATGACTTTGCACATGTCAAAAAGCTATATTCTAATTAAATGCTTTGAGCATATAAACACACAACGGATCAGCGTCCATGTAAACAGTTCAGTTGAACAGAATGATTTCAGTCAGATTGAAAAAATATTGTCTGTGTGAACCTGAGAACGTTCCTGTTCTTAAATATGAGATAAGATACAACTTTATTGATCCTGGAGGAAATTCTTATGCCAGAGACTTCTCCAAGAGCAAAGAAAATATTATTATTATTGAAATTAAGTAATAAACAGCATAAAGTAAAAATAAAATATGCGCAAATTAGACATAAGATAAACAAAAAGTAGAACACAACAGACAGTACCAATAAGAATAGCAGAACTAGATTTCGATGACGAAACTGACGAGTAATTTTGGACATGATATTGCTAATTGATATCGCACATGCTATTGGTAATTGATATTGTATTTTATTAAAGCTTGTACAGATTATGCCTGGTATAAAAATGCTAAGATTATCCTACGCTTCTAAACCTTGCGTGAGATGAGTGCCTTGCTCTTTTCATTTCATTCCTCAGTCAATAGGCAAACTTGTAATAAAATTAGACAAAGTATCATGCTCGTCACTAAGACTAACTAGCTGTCCAGCTAAGCATGCAATTTCTACGCCTTAACATTAGCACGACGTCCTGTGAAATTTATATTTAAGCACAGAGTGAACAGATTTGTAACATTCTTAAGAGAGATTTTATTTATTGTGCGCCGATGATAAGCACGCTTTCGAAAGTTTTCCCTGTCATACCAGTCGGCCGCTGGTGTAACTGATAAAATTAAGCTCAAATATACAAAGCAAACAAGGATCACTCATGAGGTAATGATATAAATCATGAGGTAATGATAAAGAAGTGCTACATATTTCTTTTTTTTCTTTATAAATCTCAGTAACACGAAAAAAAAAAAAGAAAAGGCCTGAGCAGTCCAAAATCACGTCATGTTGAACAGCTTTCGCTGCCCTACACATGCACACACTACCCTCCACCTCTTGACCATTTAACCTCGCGGCTCTTCCTCTCTGCTGCTCCTGCATAGCTTTCACTCTCCCTCTCTCTCTCTCTCTCTCTCTCTCTTTCTTTCCCATTTCTTTCATCTCCTTTCATTCCCATGGGGTGAAGAGAGCAGTTTTTCAAGGTGGAGCAAAACCTCGAGTAACCTTCCCCCGGCTCAGTTGGTGAAAAAAGGGCAGCGATATCAGTGCGGACAGGGCGTCTTATATAATAATACCTTATATAACTATACATCTGCATCCCGGTGCTGCACTGTGTGGGTGCCCTTATCCTAAAGTCCCATAGTATCTTCTGTACATTCTTTGTCAGCCATGTTTGCCATGGCACGTATCCGACATGAGGAGTGCTTCATGCTTATGTGTAAGCCGTACAGGCTGCCTGAGAACACAGTACGACTCTCCAGGGATCAAAGCACCGCTGTGAAGATACAGTATATGTGAGGAGCATATTCTATAGTGCAGAGAAAAGCTTGTGTTGTGCCTGACACCGGGCTGAATTATGAATCCTTGTTCTTAGCATGAACATATAGAATCAGTGTTTATAATGTTGCTGCTGCTATGTATAATTTATTAAATTCTGCTTCTTGTTGAGTGTGAACCCGGTCAGTGCGGATTTTCTGAATATTGGCAGTACATCGTGCTCCTGCTGCTCCTGCTGCTCCTGCCCTGTACAGCTTCAGGCACTGTTGTGTTTGATCATTTCGTGGGCAACAAACTCAGTGTAGTATAAACAAGTATACAATTACTGACCCTACACCACTACTATGCATGCAGCACCATTAAACCAACCACTGACCAGAAATAATTCGGTTAAAGGACAGTGTTTTGACACTGACTTTAGGGTGAGCTGTTAGTGCATGTTATAGCTATGAGTGTATCAGGCACAACCAGTGTTCTTAGGGTCAGGATGTTGGTGTTAAATTATATTGCATACAATCTGATGCTCCTCTACTGACATTTTCTGTTGCAAACTCGTGGGATTAAGCGACACGGCATAAATCTTACACATGAACGCCTCCATGTCGACTCTGGAAATTTGCAAACTTGGCAACAGAAGTGCGCAGAAGAGTCTGTTTACTATGAGGATGTCAGTGTTGCATCAGTATCCATGATCAGCCCATACTCCGAGCCATGATCTCATCGAAAATGTAAACAACAGGATTGAAATCCCTGTAGTGAAAATCCACATTTGTAAGTTCTGCTTTTACTCAGCTGAGTCTATTGTTCTCCAAAGCATTTGATATACTACTTCCTGTACACTTTTCTGGCCTCAAGATCAGCCAGAAAACATTAACCACCTGCCTGACATTGTGTAGGTTCCTCCATGTGCCACCAAAACAGCTTTCACCCATCGAGACATGGACTCCACAAGACCTCTGAAGGTGTACTTGGCGCCAAGACTGTAGCCCCTGATCCTTTAAGTCCTGTACGTTGTGAGACAAGGCCTCTGTGGATCAGACTTTATTGTCCGGTACAACCTACAGATGCTAGCTTGGATTGAGGTCTGGGGAATTTGAATGTTCCACGTTGGACTTCGTCATGCACTACAGTTTGGTGCAGTGTGGCATGGTGCATTATCCTGCCACAGTGTCATTGGGGAGGATGGTTGCCATGAAGGGGTGTACCTGGTCTGCAACAATGATTAAGGACAGTGGTAGGTGTCATCCACAGAATTCCCAGCAGAACACTGCCCAGAGCATCACGTAGTTTCCTGTTGCCATTTATTCCCCTTTTGTTTCACTATGTGGGAAAAAAAAATGTGATTCATCCGACCATGCATTGTTCGTGGTTCAGTTCCAATTCTCTTATGCCCATTAGCACCTATAATGATTCAGTAGCGGACAGGGGTCATCATTCGCCCTCTCACTGATCTGCAGCAGTAACCTGTGATGCACTGTGTGTCCTGTCACCTTTCTATCAGAGACAGCATTCACTTTTTTTCAGTTTGTTCTTCAGACCGTGGATCACCCCACACCGGCTTCTTTGGAGATGCTTTGACCGAGTTGTCTAGCTAGCGCAATCTGTCCCTTGTCAAAGTTCAGCTCAGATCTTTACGCTTGCCTATTTTCCCTTTTTCTAACACACAGACTTCGAAATTTGACTCTCTACTTGCTGCCTGATGTATCCCAGCCCTTGACAGGTGGCATCGTAATGACATTATAAATATGTTTATTATTATAAAAGTACCAGAGCCTTTAAGGGAAGCTGTTAAGAAATAGGAGTTTTATACATTTCAGGCTGGATTAGTCTATAGTAAACCGTATATAAAGATAGTTAAGTGATTAATTCATCATTTAATGAGGTTCCTTTAACCTAAACGCAAAAAGAGTGTGATGATATTTTATTACCTTTTTAATCCTTTCTTGTATTTGTATATTAATAATTACAGTTGAATCTATGTTGCTGTATAAAGATGTATTTAGTGTTTCTGGGATTTTAGTACTCCTGCTTCAGCTTCATTTGTACGTGCAAAAATAAAAGCACCATATGTGACCTAACATCTGTTCTTACAGTATATACTGTTGGTCTAGCCACTTGGTATTGTGACAGCTAGCTATTAGCAGGCAAGCTAGCTATTATTATGTTTTAACTTTCACTAAAATTAAATATCTAAGTCTTTTTAAGTAGGTACTTTTGTTTTTAACCATCTTGGCAAGATATTTAAAGCGAGTCTGACATTTTTCTTGCTTCGCGTGTACTCCTTCCTGTCCTTTCATTCCAGTTTGTGCAGATAGGAGAATTTGTGTCCTTGTACGTGTCCTTGTGTGCATTTTCATACAGAAGACTAAAGTGCAGCTTCTCAACACAAGGAAATCCATTCAGCATTTACGCTAGAGTAACACACCGAGGCTTTTCTTTGTAATTCCATGTTGTCGAGCGATCGCCTCCTTCTGTTTTACTCGTGATTATGTACAAATGAGCTTTATAGCCCCAGTTCAGAACCTCTACCCTTGTGTGTATGAGAGATGAATAATAAAATCAGAAATTTCTCATTTTTATTGCATGAAAAGGATCCTGACAATTGGCCATTGTAAAAGATCCCCACTCCCTTCAGTAGTTTGTGTTTATTTATTCTTTCATAGTCTTTGTTTTCTTTCTTTTATTTATCACGAGAGAGAGAGATAGAGAGTGGCGAGCGGCAAGCGTCTCGGCGGTATTTCTGCATTTCCGGCCTTGTTTTGGCACAAATTTTATGTTTGTTTCTGGGAGATGATGGGCAGCTTGTACTCGGAGAATGGAGGGGCTGTCCACACAAGCTTTTTAATTGACTTCAGTTTGCTGTCTAGGTGCATCATGCCAGAAATGTCTAGACAGAATATAACAATGCAAACAAGAGAAAGGAGAGAAACATATAGAGTAATTAGCTTTCCCTCTTACTATGTACTGACACAAATCAGGCCTCCTCTAGTTATTTTTTATGGCAGTGTGTTACAATTACAATTTGATTTATTAAGTTAAAGTAAGATGTTTTACTCTATGCAGTATTTTGACACATTTGGGAAAAAAACTGTTTATTAAAAACCCACTTAGAATGGCAGTCAAAGGGCAGTTGTCTATAAAAACCTATTTTCGTTAAATGATTTCATAAACATAATTTCATGAAAAAGAATTTTTTTAGTATTTATTTACGTTTTTTATTTAAATTTTTTTTTTTTTTTTCAGATTAGTTTTTAAATTAAGCCATTAATGTTTTCCGTGGCAACGGAATTTTTTCCACATTTTTTTCCTTTTATAATTTTCCAATAAAATTTTTATGTTATTCAGTCACTTTTAAAATACATAAAATTTTTCTCCTCATCATTCTAGAGCTAGATACCCCAGATCTGTGTCTTGCGGGTCTGCAGAAAATTTTTTCGACCTCATGGATTTGTTTTCGCTGTGACGTATAATTTTTACTGTGAGACCTTGTGTATATACACAGGTGTGCGCCTTTCCTAATTATGTACGATGGCCTCAGTTAGGAACAGGTGGACTCTAATCAAGTTGTAGAAGCATCTGTTAATATGAGATCACTGATAGGAGTAGGATGCACCAGAACTCAATTGCAAGTGTAATAACTAAGGATCTAAATACTTATATACAGTAAGTGGCGGATCTTTTTTTTTTTATCTTATTAAAGAAAAAAAAAAATCCAGGCTCCAGGCTTTCCATGACCCTGTACAGAATTATTGTTTAATTTGAGTAACCAGTTCAGGACAAAGTAAATAAGAATCACAGTCTTAATATTATTACAATGTTTTTCGAATTATCGTTCGTTCTCTTTTAAATTACTGGTGGTTCATTTTAACCACATTTCACCACTACTCATGTTCCCGGTGGTGTGCATATTCCCAAATATGGTGCCCACAATGAAAAGAACATCAGCTGAAGGTCTAGGATATTCTTCCGTCTTCAACATTTTCCCCTTCAATTTGGAAGAAAGTTTTTCCCCTTGAATAATAGAATAACTACCCACTAGGGACTGTGTTTTCTCCATTTGTTTATGAACTTCTGTTCTTGCTGCATCACAGGGCAGCTGTTACAAGAACTCACAGGATGCTGCATCACAGGGCAGCTATGACAGGAAATCACAGGGTGCTGCATCACAGGAAAGCGCTATTCGCCCTCTTCCGCATACCTCAGCTTAAAGATGGATTAAAAATCTAAAGAGGATAGCGGTGATAGGTCAAAGGTCAACAACTGCTCTTTAGACTCTAAAGACTTTTTTTAGAAGTGAGTTTTGATGAAACAGGTTTTCTGGATCTGCTTTCTCAGGAGGATACAGGAGAATGTGTCGAAATGATCTTCTGTGGTTATTGTACTGTACACACCGGAGGATGTAGATGAATTTGCTAAAAAATAAAATAAATCTCATAGTGCGCCTTTAAGATCTTTGTAGTCGTTTCTTTGTGCTAGATTGCTAGTGGATTTTTTTTGAGCTTGTCTTGTGAAAGTGAATTAATTGCTATGAACTTGTGGAGATTATATAAATTGACATATGGTTTAAGGAACTAGACAGAGTTTGTCTCTCCCTTTCCCATTTATCTCTTTCTACCTCAGTCTGTCTCTTTCTCTCTCATTCTCTCTCTCTCTCCCTCATTCTCTCCCTGCTCCGTCTCAGGCTTAATTAGCTGTTGCTTGTTAACAGGCAGAGAGAGTTTAGTGCATAAACAGGGCTGAGAGGATGAATGCACTCGCAGACGAGTGCACAGATAAGAGAAATCTCACCGCTGCTCTCTATAAATAAACTATCAGTAAACGCCAGTTTGGAGTGGCCTATCTTCTCACTTGGCGATAAGGCCCGTTTCAAGAATGTGTGCGTGTGTGCGCGTATGGGCCTGTGTTTAGAATACACATTAAAGTAAGAGGGAATTTTGATTTGACATGTGTCTGAGGTGTGTTTTTGTGTCTTTGGCATGTGTGTGTGTGCTTGTGCACACACCCTGACACAGACAAGTTTGTTAGACTTGCTTATTGTCTGTCATGTCCCATGCAGCTCATATGCCTGCAGGTCATTTGCATGTGAATGTGTATCAGTTATACATCTGCTTTATAGAATATGCATCAGGGCTCTATTGAACATTGACAGATGCTGACATTTTTGTCAAATAAGAACTAAAGCATTTCTTAAGGCTGTTAGAATCCGAGTCTGCATCGCCACGACAAATATATATGATAGCTTATGAGTAATTCATTATAACAGGTCTGCAAGTGTTTTAGAAAATTGTTCAGTATTAACATTATTAATGAAGTCAGTACCAGGAATTCATTCTTTATTACAAGACAACAGGAGCATACTTTATTCTGTGGATATTGAAATAGAAAAACATAGATTTTGAAGATATTACAATTTAAGATTTGCTAAATTACATGGATTAATGAATAAGTTGGAGCTGAGTAAAATTTTATTTGTAAAATCACAACATTATGATGCTGATGACGATGATGTTGATTAATTTAACAGCTGCTTTGATGATAGTAGTTTCAGCTGCTAGGTTTATGTTAATGTTTACATCATACATTATCATTTATTTTTGTATTATTTTGAAAGTTTTTTTTTTTTTTTTTTTTAGAAGGAGTCCCTAGTGTTAGTACTTTTACTACATTTCTGACCTCAGATCATAGTGTTGCAGTTTCTAAGTAATAAAACACACATAAAGGCATGGTATTGGATCAACTGTTTGTGGCGTTAATAAAATATATTTGTTTGTTTGCTGTATTTGCTAATTATTTATTTATTGCTGTAAAAAAACAGATGACGTGTATGATGTGCTGTTCCTTAATGGATATAAACAGTTGTTTAGCTTTGGAACAGTAAGTTCACACTATGGCATTGTTCATTGTTTTACAAGGGGTAGAAAAAACAGCTTTATTGCTACATTAATGCACTCATCCCACTGCTTCACTAGTGCTTGAATACCATAAATGTAGAATGTTTTCTCCGTATGCCAGAGCCATGATTGGACTGACTGCTTCAAGTCTAAAACGCTGGCCTCCCAGGAACTCCTTTAACAGCCCAAACCACCACAAACATGTGGAAATGGCTTGAAGCAAGGTGAGGAAAAAAAGGGGATGGGAGATGTGTGAGAATAACTCTCAGCAGAGTTCCTGTAATGTGCAAGTGGTGTTCCTGAATGATTGGCTGTACAAGTTGGCGACGAATTATATGTCGATTTCCGAGGAGCAGACGTTCCACTCACTGAATGTTTATGGGAACGACTGCAATGGGCTCTGAGTCATTTCAGCCGGGAACGTCAAAAATCATACAGCTTTCTTTAAAACGTTTGCACTGTTCATATATTTTACTGCAGCTAAGAGTCTCATCATCGTACTGTGCTTGAGGTCTCCTGTAAATGTCGATCAGTTTTACGCCTTCATCCATTAGAAATTTCATCACAAGTCCCAAGAACGACCTTTACAGCATGTTATGTTTTATTCCTCAATTAATGAATGGTTAATCAGTTCAGTACTTTGGCCCCCAATGTGTGTATGTGTATGT
>JAOVVA010000029.1:12909648-12948603 GCA_028565275.1 Leiocassis micropogon | reverse complement strand
AGTAATCTGTCTGGACATTTTTTCCCCCCAATTTTTTTTTTTATCAGTTTACTGATTTGCTTGGCAGATCTTAATATTACCATACACGTTTAAAAAAAAAAAAAAGAGAGAAAATTTTCCCACTGCTGTATAACTGAGGCCAGCAGACACATGACCAAATGCTAAACAATTAAACATTACTTAATGAAGGCCAAAATCTTTTCACATTGTGTTAGACCCTCACATCTCCCATGAGTGTTTTCATGACAGCATAATTGAAAATCATTACATCCCAAACAACTATTGTTTCTGCTTTTTACGCTGGTCTTCTTTTCTCTTCTCTTCTCTCTTTTCCTTCAGCAAAATCAGCATTCTCAACTAATCTACACATCCATTCTCCTCTTATTTTTTCTCTCTCTCTCGCACTCTTTTCAGTTTAAGAGTTCACCGTGAGCCTTATGGGATTCATCACTGCATATTTACTGTGCTGCGGTGTGATATAGCTGTGAGCTTTTTCTGTCGGAGCGCCATTGATCTAGCACGCCTGTTTGCTCCCGAGGTTACCGGACGCGCTCCCATTTCCATAAGGGCCCCTGGCAAGGTTTCTCTCCAGCATTGATTGGCCCTGTCCTAGGGAGCCTCGCCTCGTCTACCCTCATTGATCACTTTGTTTTTCCCCAAGACAGTGTTACGCCAAGTTCATATCAAGCACCGTGCACATCCCCCTGCCCCGACCTGCTCTGGGAGAGAGGAGAAGCCTGAAAGTGAAAAACTTTGGCGCCAATATCTTAATAGCGTTTCCTTTTCTGCTGCAGTAGGAAGATAAAAAAAAAAAGAAAGAAGAGAAAAAAAAAGAGTCAGCGTGAGTGTGTGTCCTTAGTTGTGCATGCAGGTTGGGTAGTCGACTCTGCAGCAGTGTGTGCATTGTGTGTATTAACACGTAGGTTTATAAACCGGACATGTTCACAGTATCTATCTACAGTACACCTATAGAGCATTTCAAGCACTGAAAGAATATACCCATTTTTTTTTTATTTCTTTTTTAGCTTTTACAACACATGTATTATTCTTTTACGCTGACAGAGTAAGAATTTCATTATTAATTTATTTGTTTTAATAAGGTAACTTAGCTTGATGTTTAGCTTGATTTTTATTTATTTATTTTATTTTAGTGCAGTTTATTTATGCGGTACATTACACTACCACCCTTTACTTTTGCGATCTACTAATCTTCCTGTTACTATAGGATGTATCCAAAATGGCGTCCTCGTCCTTGCGTTTGCTCGCTACGCGGGGTGTAACATGACATATGCTACGCGTTACATGGCTGATAGAGCACCAGTTGCGATTCATCCATGGGAAAAGGTGCATGAAATGTTTTCAGTCACATTCTAATGCCTCCCAAGGATGTCAACGTTAAAAAAAATATTGGCACTCTTGGCTCAGCTCGGCATTGTCTACTATCCTTCTTGCCTCCAGTATTGAAAGCTGATTCGTTCTTTCTGTCTCGGAGTCTTATGAAGTAGACTGCAGCAACACATATATTTACATGTTTGAAAGAAAGAGGAAAACTTCCTTCCGGGACAAACCCGTTCCGAGCAGTATTTTATAACGATTAAGCTTAAGAGAATTCCTTTCACTCATGTTTTGGGAAACGAACACTGTGCTGCTCCTTAAAAGCAGCATTAGCAGCATTAGTAGGACACACACACACACACACACACACATGCTATTTATTCATAAGACCTGTATGATCTACTCAACCTAGCTAGCTCAGTGTTGTATCCAGACGTCTGCTCTTTTATTCTATCCTCCGTTGCGGTGAAATCTCTCACCCTGTCTCACCCACACATACAGTACACTTCTATCCCAATCCTGATGTCAGCGATGTTCTAGCAGCGGTTTTCAGGTCCGGCAGGACTGTCAGACTGTAGATGTCTTCAACTTGACTAGAAATCCCTTGTTTTTGTACAAGCTCCGTGAGCTTACAGGGCGCTAAGCTAGTAGTTCTTTCGTTTCGGCTACATTCGCCAGGATGTGAAGAAATCGAGAGCCGCCTCTGCCCTCCAGCACAAAAGAAACCCTGAACCCTCGAGTCTTCTCTCGCACTCTCTCGCACGGCCTTTCTGTCTTTCTTCTGCTCTCTCACTCCCACTGAGTCTAGGGCATGAGGTCTGCTGCTTCAGTCTGCTCTGGAACGAGCGCCTCCATCTCTTTTTCTCGCTCTCCCGCCTTTGTTTGCTCCGCTTAGTCTGCTTTTTGTCTCGTCTCCACACTCTGGGGCCCAAAAGCAAGACTCACTCACTTTACGCCATCCATCCATCCATCCATCCATCTATCCGTCTGTCCTTTCACGTGCTCGTCTTTGATTCTTGTGTTTGGTCCATTTTAATTAGGCAGGATAAATATGAATCTAATTAGAGGATGGTGCATTATCAGATATTTATGCGTAAGATGCGAAATTCCTGAGGTAAATAAACCAGGCTTGTAATTGACTAGCCTTAAAAGTGACGGGGAAATATCCTGCATAAAGTTTGGCTGATGGTCCAGGAGAGGACAAAGCTCTAATGTTATGTTATGCTGCATTAATACAGACTAAGAGAATAAAATGTTTATGTAGTATTGAAATGTCTTCAGCCAGTGTTTCAGTACTCTGTGTTCTGCTTTTGTACATTTAGCTATCATCGTCCTCTATTTTCTTAGACATGTCTTTAAACAGTACATTTATCCTTGAATTGCTTTTACTTATAGCAGTTATTTAAGGAGCTGTATGTGACTGCACATCCTCTGCTTGTCCCGGGTTCCTGAGTTAATCAGCTGTTTGTCCACCCCGGCATATCCAGAACCACATTTTTTATCTTCTACATTGGGAGTTTCGCTTTTTTGTAATCGTGTAAGTATATAGTGGAGAATGTTTAGTGCACTTCTGAGCATGACTGTGTGCAGCAAAAGCTTTAGTTGTCCAAACAATAAACTTTAGTATGCAAAGATGTTAGAGTAAATTTATATGGATGTCCAGTTTATATGGAAAAAGTATTTGGACCTAGCTTTAATAACTAGACATAACTTGGAACGGATCTTTACCGAAAAGGCGTGTTCCAAGAAGGAAAAGGCCCATGGAGCTGCAGAGAAGAGAGAAGCATCTGGAAGGGTCTTTTGATGAAAGAAAGAGGGTTTGCCCTCATTTTTTTTTTCAAGTGTCACTGAACTGCAACTTTGTTGAACATCAGATATTGGCTCTCTCGCTTGCTCTCGATACGGTTCAGATGTTTTTCCTTCCTCTCCTTCTTGGCTCCGTCTCTTTCCTCCTCCTTTTTGTTCCTTCGGCTTCGTCTGCCATCCTTTCTTTCTTTTTTTTCTTTTTTTTTTTTTGCCAAACTTGATTGCGCGTTGGAGTGTTTCATGACTCTTTTTGAGAAACGTGTAAACGAGTGTCTGACTAAACGGGGGTCTTCTCTTTCTTTCTCTCTCTGGAATGCTTGCTTCCTCTCTAGCGTGTCTCACTGATAACTTACAATCTGCAAACACACATGTTGAAGACGGCTGTGTATCTGTAATTGCAGGCGCGAGACACTAGTCCTTCCTGGCTATTATTTTATCACTACCTTTCTCCCGGTGAGTCAGCAGGCTTCCCCATCATCGTATCACGTTGGCCAATTTCCCTGCCCCGGGCTTTTTACGAGGCCATTTTTTAAAACTCTGTGCTTTAGTTATGCACCTGCGGTAAAACATATTTAATTTTTAAGCCCAGGAAACCGACACTGAAAAGAGATGAACTGTTTTATGTGCCATTTTAAGGTTTTATGTGCTGTGAATTATGGCACGCCCAGTGAAATATTGGTCAGAGTGGAAAGAGGGATGATTGGGATGGGGTGTGTGTGTGTGTGTGTGTGTGTGTGTGTATAGGGGGGTGTTCTTGAGCGTCTGTGACTCGTAGCGTTGAGTGGCTTTGATGTCACACTGGAAAGGGATATGAGCTCTGAGAGGCGTGGGGTCACACCCCACTGATGCGCTCAGAGTCAGGGGAAATGCTGAGTGGGTCAAAAAAAAAAAACAGCCACACATCTGCAATCAAGCGCAAGGGTGTGTCCATGTCTGATGGATTCGGATCAGTATAGCTGTATTTAAGAGAGCAGGTGTGTGTGTGTTTGTAGGTACTCTAGGTGTATGCATGTATGTTCATGTATTTATTAAATCTGGATGATGTGGTGATATTAGTTTAATGTTTTAGTTAGATTTGGAATAGAATAGAATTTTTGAGTTTACTGAATTGACGCAAAGATAAATTTTTTTAACTTGGTGAATTGTTATAATGCTTTGATAGATAGATAGATAGATAGATAGATAGATAGATAGATAGATAGATAGATAGATAGATGTGTTATATAGTAACTAAACTGCATTATTAGTTTTTAAAAATTCCTTTAATAAAGCAGTAATTCTGTTTTAGCATGTTTTTTTTGGTCTGATTTGTTCACATTCTTTGGAGTGTGTAGTAACTGTGTCTTTGAGTACTGTTACACCACTATTACTAAAAAAATGTTTGATTTTGATGTTTTTCCCCCCATAACCTAAGCTCTCTCGACTATGTGTGTGTGATTATCAGTAACAAAGATTTTGATGTGCATTCTTGTATTGCAAAAAAAAAAAGAATTAAATAACAGTAGACAAACTGGTTTACTCTGACTGCGTTTCCAATGGAAAAGTAAAGGCCGCCTTATCGGGAACGGCAACAAAGCTTTGTGTTCTTTCCTCAGAGGTGGTAAAATGGTGAACGGCGTACAGATGTTCTAGAGAGACGTGCGGTTTGGACAATACTAGAACGTCTCTTTATATGCATGTGCAAATTTTTTCAGAACCTAAATAAAATAAGATATCCTGAGATTATGTTGATTATACAGTTGACGCTTGAGCGTCCGTACATGTCCTTCAGAACCAGTTCCTGTGCGCTCCTGATACTGGCTGTAATGGTATCCCTCCACAATCTCTCCAAACTGCCTGACATCCACTTTCATGCATGGCCTACTGCCCGCTTCTCTCTCTCTCTCTCTCTCTCTCTCTCTGTATGCTCTCTATGGAACATTAAAAACATCTTGGTGATGTCAGAATTCGTCTAATACCCCCCCTCTGCACCACATAGACACCCATCCCCCCTCCTCACAACCTCTTACCCCCCCCTTTCTCTCTTGCCAGTTCTGCCTCTTCAGGCTGTTCATATGTGATGCCACCTCCCCAGTGACTCAACTCTCTCTTTCCCTTTTTCCCCCCCTTTGCTTTCTTTCTCTTTCTCTACGTTGTGGGAGATGGCTTCTTGATTTGGTCTTTTCTCATTGATGAAAACACTAGGGGGCACTGCCTGTCTTTTGTTTCAGTGTTTGCATAGAAATACTGTAGATCTGTGAGAGCAGATTTATTTTTTCCCCACCACTTATTTTACTTCTTCGTCTAATTTGTGTTTGTGATAGTGCTCGAGACTTTGTTTCTTTTTTTTTCTTTCTTTTTTTTTCTTTCTTTTTTTCCCCCCCCTAGGTTTTAAATATATATATACACACATATAGTTTTTTTTTTCTTCTAAAAATCATTCCTCACTGTGCCCTTATTGTTCCTGCTGTGTGCTCTCTGAGGTTCGATCTCAGGAAAAACTTGACCTCTGCACACATTTAGAGTCCAGCGACACCATTTTCTCTCATTCTATACACACTGTGTCTGTCTGTCTCTCTCTCTCTCTCTCTCTCTCTCTCTCTCTCACACATACACACACAAGTACACACACACACACATACAGCTTGATCAGAAAAGTTTACTGCTTACGAGTATTTTCAAACTTTCAAAGTTTCACCAGTAGAAACCGAGCTGTCGCTGATTAGATGACACACATTCATCCCAAAAACATTGAAAGTGTGAGAAAGAGAGAGAACATCCCATTTTTATTTTTTTTTTTGGACATGACAGAGCCGAACTATTGTTTCGATCGAAAGAAAGAGTACTTTATGATTTCTGTGTCCCGAAACACGAGCGTCATCCAGCGCATTGTCTGAAGGTGTCAAACATGCCACGGAACAAAGGAGATGGCAAAAATCGACACCGGTCCCCCCCCCCCCACTCACGATTATCATAAAGAGAAAAATGAAAGAAGAGTTAGAGAGAGAGGGGAAAAAAGAAAAAATGGAGAAAAAAAACCAAATGACAAGATAATCACTGCATTCAAACTTACCTTCATCACGGCGAAGGGGGGAAAAAGGGAAAAAAAAAAAGTCTTTTGCCGTTCCAAACTAACTAAATAAAATGTTTTCCTTTCAGCCGTGCCTAGACTCTGACAAATCGTTGACAGCAATTTAATAGTTAAAAAGATAATTCTGCTTTAAGGGGTTTCTTCGGGAGGAAAGGTCAGCGCGGCTGTGTTTAGCGGGCTGCCTCCTTTTTCGCGAAAAATTCCACACTTTGTCTCTTCGCGTTTGAGTGACATGGGCTTTCTCTGTAATAATATCCTCAGTAATGAAGGATAATAATGGACATTGTGCTAATCAGAAAGTAAAAGATACTAATACACGTCAGCGTGACAACCGTCAATAAACGGATTGCGCGACAACATTACTTTTTTTTTATTCCTCGGATGCTAATTATTACACATCTTTTGTGTTCAGCTGCCTGTATGTGTTTGTGAAGAACATCAATTAGTGTATCTGTGAAGTATGCTTTTTAGCGTGTTTTCTCTTTCTTTCTTTCTTTCTTTCCTTCTTTCTTTCCCACTTTCTTTCTTTCTAACTCCATAATTTAAACTGTGAAGTAACATCTGTTCAACTTGTGTGTGTGTGTGTGTGTGTGTGTGTGTGAATATATGTAGGTACTATAGATTTCAAAACTATGAAATAACACATATGGCATTAGGTAATGAAGTAACAACAAGAGTCAGTTGTTATTCTAAGACGTGAAGGTCAGCTCTTCTGGAATAGTTCTCGCAAGAACGGTATTGTCAAGTGCATTTGCGAAAAAACACATCAAGCACCATGATGAAACTGACTCTCATGAAGACCTTCCCAGGAAAGCAAGACCAAAACGTTACCTCTGCTGCAGAGGAGAAGTTCATTTAGAGTCACCAGCCTTAAAAATCACCAATTAACAAACAGCACCTCAGATTAGATTAGAGCCGTTATGAAGACTTTACAGAGCATAAATAGCAGATACATCTCAACATCAACTGTTTAAATGAGTTTTGGACGCCTTTAGCTTTGTTTTACACTGTAGAAAGAAATTTTAAAAAATCAGGAAAGACCATCCAATTTGAAGGCGTGTCCAAACTTTTGATTGGTAGTGTGTTCATATAGTATGTAATAATAAATAACTATAACTAGTTGTGAAGCGTTAGAAGTGTTTTACACACACACACACACATTAGTGTTTGAATTATTAATGTTGTCATTATTATTTATTATGTCTCTATTATTAAATGTAATTTATTGTCTCTAAATGTGTGTGACATTGTTTTACGTATGAACGTGCTATAGTAAATACACGTTTAAAGCTTTAACTGTATGCCGTGTGTGTGTATATGTGTGGTGTGTGTTTTATTATTGTAATTCAAAACCTGACCGACTGAAACCAGTTTATTCGATGTAACTGCGACTTTTAAAAAAGTTTGATTTTCTCTTAGCAAGGCATTCTAACACTGTTTCTCGTGTGTGTGTGTGTGTGTGTGTGTGTGTGAACAGATCGAGTGTGCAGTCATAATGGGTTTCTCTCTCTCTCTCTCTCTCTCTCTCGCTCCCCCTCTCCTCGGCGACTCCTGGTTAAAACGTAGCTGGTGGCTATGGGAAGTTAATTTCAGATTGTTATATATTTCCATTAATTTCGGCGGCCCGCTGCCCGGCTGCCGTCGAGAACACGGCTATCAGAGGCTCATTTTTGGAGGGCTCAGGAGTTCTTTCCCCCTCGGCTGCAGAGACGGAGCATTAGAGACAGATAGCTGATAGGCGAGAGGGGATTGGTCACGTTCATTAGCTATTGCTTCCCCGCTTTTTTCCTTTCCTTTTCTTTTCGTCTTTCTTTTTTTTTTTCTTTTTTTTTTAAACTCAAAGTTTTTTTTTTCCCTCCAATTTGATTCCAAAGATGGGCAGAGTGTCTCACAAAGTTTAGACAAAAACGTCTCGGCTAGTCTGGGCAAGAAAGAGGAGGATTGACCTGGTGCTGACATCCATAGGACACACACACACACACACACACATTCTATCAAATCCACTTCTTACATAAACCCCCACACATTCATGATCACACACAGATAATAAACTGTCACACACACCACTGCTCCCACACTCACACTCTCTGTCTCTCTCTCTCTCTCTCTCTCTCTCTCATACATACATACATACACACACACTCACACACACACAAAAGCTCACACACCTGACCTGTCCATGCACTTCAGACCAGGCAAAGGGAGTAAACTCCCACAATAGTAGAGAGTCGATTTTTCTTTTTTTTTCCTTTTTCTTTTTCTCTTTTGTTAGGTTTCTATATATTTTTTTCAATTTCTTTCTTGCTATTTAGCACCTGTTTTCATTTTTCATTTTTTTGGTGGATTTCCTTTTTTTCACCTTTTCCTTTTTTATTTTTGTTTTCTTTTCATTTCCTTAATTTCTCAAGTTGTTTGTGTCATGTTCTTCTACTAATTTATTTCCTTTATTTATTTACTTTCTTTTTTGTTATAATTCTTTTTCTTTTTTTTAATGTTTTGTTTGTTAATGTCCTGTTTTGCTCCTTTATATAAATCATAAAACGTTTTTGTTGTGTTTAATTTTCCTACTAGCTTTTTGATTAGCTGTTTGTTTGTGTGTGTGTGTGTGTGTGTGTGTGTGTGTGTGTGTGTTTTTAATGCCTCAATTTGACAAAGTATCGAAGGTATTGAAGAAGTGATCTAAGCAGCCGTTATTGATGACCTCTCCTCCTTCCCTGTTGTCCTCTCTCTGTGTGTGTGTGTGTGTGTGTGTGTGTGTGTGTGTGTGTGTGTGTACTGTATGTGTGTACTGTATGCGTACAGTGTGTGTATTCCGCACTTGTCCCGAACAGCCAGTTTCGACGCTGGTGTGTACTGAGCGAGGTGATATTTCTGTCAGACGGCTACTTTGTCTCAGGGCCGAGACCGCGAGCCGGGCCTTGCTGTAAACTCCTCAGGCGGCCTGACCCCCAACCTAAGTGTGTGTATGTGTTTGTGTATCAGCCGGTGTGTGAGTTACAACTCTTTTTCTCTTCATCTCTCTCTCTCTCTCTCTCTCTCTCTCTCTGAGCTGCGTGAGTCAATGATCCAACACTCTGTTAAAACAGGGTCAGCCCCATGTGTGCACTTAAAGGGTGTCAGTTTAACCTGCTCTGAAATACTCACGGCTATTATTATAGCTTATAAATCATTAGGAAAGTTTAATTATACGAGAGTTTCATGGAGGAAATGTGCAGGATGACACCTGGGAAGGGAAGTTTAATGGGCCAGCAAGTCCCCGAGCGGAGAGAGGAAAATATTGAGGTTAGCTTTCTATTTTATGGCGCGGCCCGAAGAGACGGGACGAAGGCGGACTCTCCTGTACCGGACGAGCAACCTTGAGTCGCAGAGCAGCAGCGTCCGCTCGTCAATACAGCAGCCGATAAAGACGTCCTGAGTGTCGTCTCTCTCTTAACGTTCTTCTTTCAAAAAATAAATAAATAAAAAAAAATCTCCCCTAATTAATGCAGGACTTTAATTAGCAGCCGGTCTGAAATCTCGCTCCATGAGAGGAATGCAATTCTAATTGCAAATTAGAGTTAGGTGCCATCCTTTAATTGCCGTGGACTTTGCATAAACACGGAGGTGTGTTGAGAAATTGCATTTTAGCCTGGACATATTTTTTTCACACCGCGTTTGAGCGAAGTAAAAAGGCAGTTTGTTTTCATGCTCGGGTTTCATGTCTTTTCTTTTTTCCTTAGTCGGATCAGATTAATCAGTCTGTTGTTTTAAAATAAGGAACGTAAACGTCCATTAACCTGCTTATTGCCAATTAACTTCTATTTCCCTGTGCAGGTTTGCGTATTGTTATGCGCAGTGCCATTGCGTAAGCATTATGATGTCAATTAGAGATCTAATTAAAGTTTTAAAAATATATATTTTTTCATTTGTTGCTCTAATCATATAGTTTTATAGTTTAGATGTTTTCTTGTGTGTGTGTGTGTGTGTGTGTGGCTTATTTGAACATATTTTATTCTTGGTGTGTAGTGGAAGGATGAAACCATATTGTGATACTTGAAGGGGCTGATGTGGTTCCACTTGAGAGAAGGAACACAGTTTTTTTTGTTCGTTTAGTTTTTTTGTTTTTAATTGTGATAAAAAAAAACCCAATACTTTATTCGTCTGAAAATTTGCGCAAAGCATCATTGTTTTATTTGCTGTTTGCATTAGCATTGCTAAAGTGGAGCAAAAAAAAATTATTGAATTCACGCTGACAGACCACACACACACACACACACACACACACACACACACACACAAACACCGTATGCAGCGCACTGTACCTCTTAGCATGGTGGAGATGTTGCAAACCAGGGCCAGGAATTTAAACCAGGGCTTCTACAGCCATGTGCCAGGTCCAGCTGTCACTCTGACTGACACACACACACACACACACACACACACACACACACACACACACACACACACACCCCTACAGTGAAATTACTTCTACATACAGTTCCTTCCTCACTCCCAGGCAGTTCCTGCATCAGTTTATATAATCTGGTTTAATTTGTGTGCGTTCGATGCCACATAAGCTGGCGAACTGCTTTCTGTCCAGCGCTCAAGCCAAACACCACTTACTTACTGAGCCACAGTGTTTACTCTGCATTTCTGCTTGTACTTATAAAAAAATAAAAGGGCAGTGCATCTTAATCTGCTGTCCATCCTTGTGCCATCTGTATGTCCACTTAGCTTGCGTAAAGTCTATATGAGTAAAGTGTGGGTACAGTGGTGGCCAAAAGTATTGAAACAAAAGTGAAATTCTGTGTTTTAAAGGCATTTTTGTTTTTTGTTGTTTGTTTGTTTTTTAAATAATGACAAGGATAATTTGTTATTTTATACAAGGAAATTGCTATACAACAATCTGTATTCAGTATCAAGTCCTTTATTTTTCAAAACCTGGTGAATCCGTCTAAGGCAAAGAGTCAGAAAAGACGTCTCTGATGTCACTCAAAATCCAAGCCTGATTGATTGCTTCCTGAAGATCATGTACAGAAACTGGGTTCTCTGCCTTCTTCACCATTCTCCAATGACTTTTTACGATGACCCAGGCCATGGCTCCAGAAGCTGAACACCGTTGTCACATATCAAGTTTTTCCACCTGATGTTCAGTTAATTAGCACGAGTCTTCACTGAAATCCCTTGTTCTGTCCATAGGCAGAACTATAACACATGGCACGTGTTGTCCTAATACTTTTGGCCACCACTGTATACCGTAGATACGCTTTAATGAAAGACTTCCTCGTGTCTGTGATGAGTTCATATCGTTTATAGGTACAAATAGAGAGCATATATCGTTTAGTTTTTTTTTTTTGTAAATTAAATAGGCTCGATAATATATTTCAGTAGTCGCAAAAGTGCGTTTAATCTTCACTCGATTTCTTCTCCGCTTATAAAAACAATCTCGAGCCTCTACAACCGAACCCATATTTGAGAACCGTACACGGCAAACGTAATTAAACAGCAGCCGTAAACGCTCAAACGCCGCTTGTTAAATACATTATTCAGTGTCTATCAGTGTTTAGAGCTCTGCATTTCCTCCGACATCAACACAAAGATAAGAATAATTTAATAAAACCCTCATTCACACAAGATCTTCATATACACCGATGCATAAACACAGTCGCCTGGTCGTCGCACAGATAGGCTTTAAATGAGAGAAAGAGCTCATAAAGACATGCTCCGAACGCACTTATATGTCGATGTAAAAGTCAGCAGATGGTGTTTATGAGCTGCTTATGTATATACTGTAGGAATGATGTGCATAATGATGTTTTCTAAAGCAAACGGCTGCAGCGTGCGGTGTTTACCTGCTCAGCTGTTTCCTAAAGGAATGTGAATCTTTCTCTCTCTCACACTTATAACGAAGTGGCACTCTTTTATAACCGAGTTACGGCGCTGTAATGTATTTTGTATGCTTTTTACATTTGTAGTGTGTTGTACATTTGTACTCGGGTGGATTAAAGTGATACTGTAAGTGTTTAATGGATTGATAACTCAGCCACTTGATGAAGCTCACTTTGTAGAAGCAACATTAAGGGCAGGTTTGTGATTTAGGGCTTGTCCACATCGGTTTTCTTATCAATATTCTCATAGTACTCTTTTCTGAAATATCACTTTTACCATGTGTATTTTTATGCAATTAAAATACAGTAACAATTCGTGTAGTGCCGTTATAATAACTCCAGCTGACTCATTTTGTGTCGGTGCGTGTAGCCATTAAATATCCTTCAAGTCTGCTTCTGCAATTTTGTAAAATGTCTTTTGCTGGAAGTGTGTTAGTGAACCTACTGTACGTATCATTTATGATTTTGAAATCACAGGAATGGTATAAAAGTATCATATGATATTTTTTTTTTTGTCTTGTAGCCCATCATCACTGTTATGATTTATAATAATGCTGTGAAACTAAACTAAACTTGCTAATGTGTGTGTGTGCGTGTGTGTGTGTGTGTGTGTGTGTGTGTGTGTGTGTGTGTGTGTGTGTGTGCGTGCGCGTGCGTGTGTGTGTGTGTGTGTGTGTGTGTGTGTGTGTGTGTGTGCGTGCGTGTGTGTGTGTGTGTGTGTGTGTGTGTGTGTGTGTGTGCAGACATGTGCGTGTGTGTAGTCTCTGTGGCTCGTGATTGTCTCTCCCTTCCCCCTCATTCAGTCCTCCACCGCGTGCTTCCCTATTTCCTCCTGTTATGTTGGGAGGTGGAGTGGAGCAGCAGTGGCTCTTTCCTGGCACATGGCTCCTTCTCCTCCTGCTTTTGTTTCCAGTAGGTGTCGAGCGCTTGCCGCTTGTGCTGTGTCAGTAAATATTTACCCAGCTTCCCTTTCCTCAGCCACACTTTCTGACGTGTCTGCACAAGTACGTGCTTGTGTATGTGCGTGCGTGTGTGTGTGTGTGTGTGTGTGTGTGTGTTTGTGCGTGTGTGTGTGTTTGTGCGTGTGTGTGTGTTTTAGTTATGGCGGGTGGGGTGGGGGGGGTGTCATCCCCATGCCCTGTCCCCAGTCCCACCACTCAGCAGTTCACCAATATCCTTTTTATATGCGTCCACCCACACGCACCCATCTCGTACACGGTGGACGACAGCACCCCGCGTGCACGTGGCAGCCTGCTGAGAGACAGGAAATGGCGGAGGAAGTCATCGCCTCCACTCCCTGACGTTCATTAATCAAAACCTGGCTGCCGGTCCGTATTATACACCGGCGCAGCGCGTCCAATGCATGTGACCTTAGCTACACAATTGCATTATATAAACTCGCATGAGGACACACACAGGTTAGACAGATCTCCCCACTCGCACACACTCCGGTTCCCCGGGGCCTCATAGCATCCTGGTGCTTAAGCCTTCCTTCCTGTTCTAAAGACAAAGAATGGCCGGGCCTCGAATCGTCCGCTTCAAAGCAGGGGAAAGCGCGAGTGTTGTCTCTTCCTGTGGAGGGTGTTGCAGCCCTTAGGGCAGCTGCTGCTGTTTTTCCAGGCTAAGCTAAAGGCCAAAGGGCGAATCTGAGGTCTGCCCTATGCCCTCCGGAGCCGGTGAAGAGTTGTGGCACTTCACTTTTCATCACAGAGTCCTGGTTGGGTCCAGAGGTCAGATAGACTGGAGAGGTCGCTGCAAAGTGAGGCGTAACTAAAAGCGTGATATCAAGTCGAATCTTGGCATGAAACTAGTGTTTTGTGTGTTATTCCTCTTGTTACTTTTTTTTTTTTTTTAAATCAGTGTTTCTTTTACATCCATCAGCCTTTGGTTACTAGAGTTCTCAGTAAGCGTGACACAAATTCACTTACGTGTCTGCCATTAATCTGTAGCTTCCTTTTTTTATTAGAAAACGAGGACATAAGTTAAAAGAAGAAGAAAAAAATTAAACCTAGTCAAAAAAATTCACCTGGAAGAGTGTGTGTAGCGCAGGACCCCAAAATCAAGAAACCTCTCCCGTCTCGGCTGTTAGACGCTTTTTTTTTTTTTTTTTTTTTACGATAGATTTGTCAGCGGTTGCAGTTTTATTTGTTGGCTGGAGTGTTGCTTTAACATTATAGCTACATGCGGGCGGCCTTTCTCATCACATCATCCATTATCTTGTTTCCATCAGTAATCGCTCGAAGTGGAGAGTGATTTGGGCCTAGAAATTTCTCACAGAATAGCGCCACAAGCTTTAAATGGAACCACGCAAGTTCTAGCGAGTGATTGTGGGAGCATATGCAGCGTTTGCTGCTCTCGCTGGCCGTAATTGGACAGTTAATCAATCAAATATTTAAGCTTCATTTTACCACGCGGCAGGGTGCACGGATTATAGCAGCAGTTTGGGTGCATTAGGCTGAGCTCAACAACGATACGAACAGCATGGCTTCCTGAATCAGCCAGCATCTGGATTCACGTCTGTGTGCGTGTGCAAGTGTGTGTGTGTGTGTGTGTGTGTGAGTGAGTGAGAGTGCATCCTTCATTTCCACGTACTTTCCGTTGGTTACCGAGCTCCCTTTTAAAATCTTGCTCTATTTTTTTTTGTTTGTTTGTTTATCTATTTATTTATTTATTTATTTATTTATTTACTTCTTTATTCTCCCTGCATTCATCCGGATATGTGTTGAGATTTTTTTTTTTTCCCCTCTTCCCTTTTCTTTCCCCCGGCCGACCCCCCAGGGACACTATTGTGGATTACCAGTCGGTTCTCACCTAATTATCTGGTGACTTGCACTGCCTTTGACACACAATTATCAAAGCTCTAAATAATTGTCTTATTGCCTGTGTGTTTAGATGTAAGTCTTGCAGAGAGCCTTTTGCCTTTGTTCCGGCCATCCCTGAAATGGAAGAGTATTTATCCCCAACACAAGAGATGTCTTATCACTACTTTCGTTTTTTTTATTGTCGACTTCCCAGTCGTGTGTACGTGCACGCGCGTTTGTGTGTACGGCTCCGTGCACATGCATGCCTGATTCTGCTGTCGGCCATGTCAAAGGTGAAATGGGCGAAACGAATGTATTTTCTTTCACGGACAAGAAAGTGCGATTTCAAATTCCTAAAGTCAAGCAATTAGCTTTCTCCATAACGTGAGACAGCTCCGAGTGCTAAATGCTGTATTTTACGCCAGAGGTTATGAAGGAGGTCATGCACACACACACACAGAGAGAGAGAGAGAGAGAGAGAGTGAGTATGTGGTGAGAGGGGGGTTGTCGAGGCATGCATCACCTTTTCAGCTTAAGGGTTTTAGCTCATATCAGAAAAGCTTTTGACACATCCCGAGACTGAAAATGACTTTTCTGTACTGTAAGGTGTTTTCCTTTGAGACGTTCCACACAGGCAGTACTGAATCAATTCCTTTCCCGCATTAAAACCAATTTACTGTGATTTGGAAGGCTGAGAAGTCCAATTAGGATTTTCACCCACTTAGCCGTAATTAGTCCGTTTCCATCTTTACAACGTCCATCTTTCCACCAGTTTGTCTCTTCAGTCTTGTCTTCAGGCCAGATGCTCAAGTGCACCAGTAGAAGGGGCAGGAGCAAGCAAATGTTTCAACATCTGTCTCTGTTTTTTTTTGTTTTTTTTTTGTGCAACAAGTCCGTGCACATTAGCATGGCTGTGCTTTCTTTTCTTTTCTTTTTTTTCCGAAACTGAAGACGGATGAGCAGCAGCTGCCCGGTCCATCTTCTCGCCGCTAACCACTAATGCTGACAGGCTGAGAGAGATGGGCATGTGGGAATGGAAATCATAGCACTCGTTCATCTATCTATCCCATCATTCATAATTCATTCCAGTTTATCCATTCACATGGTTCTTCTCTAAGCCTACATGCGTAAGGCTTGTTTCTCCGTTCACCAGCACGAAAGCACGCTCTTGGACGTTGATAATTACATGTCTCACATGTATACATGTTTGTGTGTGTTGGTGCGCCAAACAAATCACTGAAGGATATCAATCAAAAGCGTATGACGCTGTACATCTGATGTAGCTGTAGTTGTAGCTGTGCTCCCAATGGAAAACAAGACTCTCTCTCTCTCTCTCTCTCTCTCTCTCTTGTTCTCCGACTGCCATTTTTGCACTGTGGTTTTGTTTACATGACTGCTGTTTGTCATGACACGCAGATATTTGCGATATTAAAAGCCTCTATTCCTGTAAAATTCCCTCAAGGCATTGTTACTCCGCCAATTATATGTGCATGTTTCCTGACCTGGTCTGGTTACTTTATAGTTTTCGGCGAGACTGTCTACAACTTCGGCGTCTAGACGATCGTAGGGCTCAGTTACTTTTAAGCAGCATTATATCCCTGTTTCACTGACACTTTGAAGAGTTTTAAAGCCTTGAATTTGTCATTCCCCTGGGCATTGTTGAGACCTAGGGAGGAATTTGAGCCAGGCATGCATATAAGTGTGTGTGTGTGTGTGTGTGTGTGTGTGTGTGTGTGTGTGTATGTGTGTGCGTGTTTTTTTTTTGGTTTTTTTTGTGCGTTTGTGCATGCAAGTGTTACCTGCTTCCTTGCCTTTTCTTTAACAGGATGCTCCCGAGAGTAACTTATCAGCAGTGTGATATATTAGTTCTTAGTGCCTTAATAGATTCCATTTATCTCTATACACCCCCTTTAATTTATCCGTGCTTGGGGAAAGCACTGTATTCAAATGACCATAGACACTTTGATGTAGCACCCAGCCCAGCTCTAGTCCCTATAAAATGGATCAAGTGAAGTGTTTGTTAACCTATTGTTGTCAGAGCTGTCTACTTCCCCGGCTCCTTTATATCCCGCTTAGCGGTTAGCGTATACATACGAAGTGCGTTGTTGATGATGCCAATGACAAGTCTATCTGTTATGTAGAAACTATACTTTGTTCTCTCACTCTCAGATGATCCAAAGAGAAGACGAGGTGATGTCACGTGTGAGCGCGGTGGCCATGACCGACTCAGTTCACAACGTGTGGCACCAGGAACCCAGCCGATCCATCAGAGAATGGCTGCAAGAGGTACAGTATCTGTCTTTCCTCGCTTTTTTTATTTATTTATTTTTATCAAAATACCCCCTCCTCGGAGGCCACATAGCATTTCAATATAAACCTCACGATATTCATTCACAGTCGCTTGCTTGTATTGAGTGCATACATCAACTCAAACAGTGTGGCATTTCATTCAGCAGACTGTGGCACTTCTGGAGCAGTCACAAGAAGCCAATATTTTTTTTTTGTTTGTTTGTTTTTGTTTGTTTGTTTTTTTCACCGCACACACCTCTTGTTTGCCTGTTTGGCCAGATGTCAATGAGAAATCAAAGCCAAAGGCCGGAAGGCTCTTCATTAAAGCAGTAGCTGTATTCAGTTGTTGCCCTTTCCACAGTCCAGAGGCAACAGCTGGGAACCTTCAGGATGCACATACAACATTGAAGTAGGCAGATCCTGTGTGTGTAAGACGTACAAGTGATGCATGGATAAAGATTGAGACAAACACAAACCTTAACGGAGAATTTTACTGAGAACTAGAATAGGTTCAGCTGTTGTGTTTGTGCAGACGACAAAACGTAATAACAGCTAATCTTTGAGTAAATTTTTTGGATATTAGTTTTGGTTGACTGTTTATACTGCTAGCATCACATCTGCAACTAACAGACTCATAAACTGATTATATGATCGTTTTTGTAGGTCAATTTCGTTAATTGAATTGATAAGCAAGTTTTCAAATCTCAGTTGAATTCACATTATCTAAATAAAGTTTTGCAAAGTTTTTATCATGTCTTTTTCTTCTTCTTTGGAGTAAACATGTAGTTAACCGATGCAAAAGTATTTAGTCTATAATCTATTTATTAAATTAAATTAGATAATGTAAATTAGATATAAAAAAATCCCCAGTATAATAGTCACCGGCCTGATTATCTTTCATCATCTGCACCTGTTTCTCACTTCTTCATGCCTTAAGTTAGATGTTTTTTTGGTTGTTTTTTTTTTATGCTTGATTGATTCATTCAGCAGGCCACTATGTGGCTTAGCAAACGCAGAACATTCCTCTGAAAACGGTCAGGACTAAAAATGAGAGACAAAAACAAGCCAAAAAGTCATTTAGAAGAGCTCTTCCTCAAGAGTACATTAAAATTTGAGAAAATCAGATTCTTTGGGAGCATAATAATTAATTGTGCAAAATAAATTGTGGGGCGACACAAGACTTGTGCAAAGTACTGTATTTGTTCTACTGGCCTGAAGTGTGGAGCAGGAGATTGACAGGAAAAAAAGATTTGCAATTGACATGGCACTTAATCACTCAACACAAGTTACACAACATTTCAGCAACATAAGATAGTTTAGTAGTTATGTCTTTCATTAGTCGCTTTAAAACATGTAATAAATAGAGCTGCTTGAGACGAATCAGACAGTGAACTTTAGTAGTATTGAATCAAATAGAAATCAAATCTAATCAAATCAGTAGTCTAACCATGATTCACAACTCTAGCAACTAAAGCTGATAAAAGTTCAATTATTAATTTTTTTTTTATAAAAGTTTGCTTGACATGCATTTAAATGCATTGTTTTTTTGAAAGCCATATTTAGTTAGCTAGTTCATACCACTTTGTTGTGTCCAATCACAGGTTCTGATCATATAGGCCTACCCCATCTCTTGTCTGGGCAGTCAGCATACTGTAGACCCCACCCACAATGTCATTCCAACCATTTGACCTCCGGTTCATGACATGTAAAATGCCACTTAACCAACTATCATATTTTAAATGAAGATTATGGCTTAATTTCTGGGAAAATGTGTCTTGTTGGACAATTAATTAACATTAATAAATGCCTCAATGAACATTTAGCACACATTTATTATCTTATCTTGATTAATCATTCCTGCCGCTTGTAAGTACTCGAGTACGCGTAGTCATCCATAACATGCACATACTCTGTACCACCTGAGGGATGCAAAACAAATGTCATTAACCTTGGAAAGTGTTTTATTATATTATATAGTTGGCTTCAACTATTTCCTTCAAGTTTAGAAAAAGATATATTTTATATATTTATAAGATACATATTCTCATCTGTCTGAAGTTATAAGTCAGTGCTGTTAGAGAGTTTGGATGATTTTGTGCTTTTGCTGCAATACCTGTTTGTTATTATTAGAGAAATTGTGATGTTATGGCATAACTGAAATGTAAAGTGTACAATACATTCCCTAATAATAATTTTCTACTATTAGTGGAAAATAGTATACTTTTATTCAATTGAGCACACAGTAACACCACCGAATACATTAATTCAGTTTGCGTGTGTCTAGCACCGATGATCTACAAAACCAAGCCCTACTAAATGATTAAATTCATTTACAGACATCAAAGGCCAACTTAATGAAAATGAATGTCATGTTTCAGGACTTTCTTTTTTCCTTCATTAAACAGTTTCATTCTGCACCGCTCTGATATGTGGTTGTCAGATCGTTTTGCCTGTCGTGTTTCTTTTTATATCACATCAGATGAGGTTTTATTTAACACTAAGCTATTTCCCTTCCCTAGTCGCTTACATAGCTTTGGGTTCTGCCCAGACCTCAGATCATCCTCCCTCTGCTCGCTGCATCTTGTCAGTATACGTGTGCATGGGTTGGACGGCACCCCTGGCAGGGCACCATGACTGCTTTTGCCGCCCTCATCCTCCCTGTTAAACTGTCCAGCAGCATCCACTTCTTGTGGGAGGCCAGTAAGTATGAGATCAGAAAGCTGGAGGAATTTAAAGATCAGCACACAGCAGGACAGGTGATATGGACAGGAAGGGTCAGAAAGGGAAAGGACCAAGAACTGAAGACTCAAGAAATAATCTCATAGCATTGGAATCCCCAGGGTAGCAGAGATGTACAGCCAAGGAGACAATACAGTGGGAAAGTCCCTGTGGACTTGTATATAAAAAAAAAAGAGTAGGGGGAAAAAAGACGGGCATATGGTGTAACATGCATAATGCACAGGCATAAGAATAATATGAGTAAGGCTGTATGGATGAGTGATTAGGTGAGTGCATGGTCTAATTAATCACTCGTATACTGCATCCATGCCTTACGTACATAATAACGGTTGAGATCAGATCGATTACCATGTTCACACATGAAACCATACCGTACCTCTGCGCTCAGGTATCTTTGAACTCATTGAATCCTAGCAAATGAGATCTCTAGTGCATTAGATTAGGTAGTGTGCCTTGTCCAATGTGCTGTCAGGGGCTCTGGCTCTCATGGGTCTTCGTCCTTCTTACTGCAGATGAATGAGCAGTGATCGACCATAGAGATGAGTACTGACAGGCGTGTGTGCACCATCTACCAATCAAAAGGGGATTGAGTTGTCACAGATGCCTTGAATGTATTTAAAATGCCAAGAATATTTTCATTTCGAGACTGGTAGACATTGATATTGCTCAAATCATCATACAGAATGGTTATGATCCTTGACATGTATTTACAGAATGGTTATGAAAGAAGATCCTTAAAGGCAAAACCTACAACAGATTCCTTTTGATATAGAAAGGGATTCAAGCCGAATTACTTAGGGAAAAAAAAGGTGCTTGCTTTGTACTGCCCGAAGAACCTTCAGTGTATCTCTGTAGAAAGATAACCCTCTCGCTCATGATGATCAAATAAGTTTTACACAGCTTAGAGATGCTACCTTACCTTACCGTAGTCCCACTTATTGCACCTCGTCATGGATCCAGTTTTGATCTGTGTGTTGGTCGGCAAGAACTCTGTGGGAGCCAGCACCTGTGTGCAGTTTACCTTCTCTAAGCAGGCTATTAGTGAAGTGCTTAGAGTCCCACCAAGCTCCTGCACCCTGTCTCATGTCTCACAGCCCACAGGAGCCACAACATCGTCGCCATCTGTCCCTGATTAATGGTGATGGACCTAGGCAAGGACCATTATCACTCATTTGGGGCTCTTCCCCATTTTTCAACTATACAGTTTTTAGTCCGAGAAGAATTGAGACGAGATAGCATGGTGTTTTCTGGCATCATGGCATTTTTGTTATAGTAAGGATTTATTCGTATATGCTGTAAAAAAATATATAAAAGTCATGTTAAATTAATGACATTTTTCTCTTGTGTTGGTGTGCACGTAAAATCTAGCTTTAAAAATGGATCTGCAGTCTGTTCATTAGTGGGAACAATTAAAAGTGCTATGTAGAGCCAAAAGATTGGCCCTTTTTCAGTAGTGCCCTATTTGAACTGTGCACCTATTTTGCTAAGAGCAAAACACTATTAAAATACAAAAAAAAACAATAATGTCTTTGCAGTGGGATTCCATGGTTGAAATGTCATATCCTGTTTCCAGTGATCTCCTCATTCAGAACGCTGATGCAGCCACTCTTGGTAAACATTTGTCATCCTTTCTGATTTCCCCATCTGCAGTTTTACCCGGTGGCCTTGGCACAGTCTCTCTGTCCTGAAGCTGGTCCCAGCTTGCCTTTGACAAATCTATTGAAGCGCCTTTTTCAACTCTAGCACCCTCCCTCTAACACTTTCTCTGACTGGGACCAGAGGCTTTGAAATCCTCCTCTTGCATCCAGCCCAGCTGACATCTTCCTCCAGACGGCATGAATTAAGGACGTACAGTGAGACACTTGATGTAGCAGTCAAGGAGCATTCCGTTTGGTGGCTGGGCTCCATGCTGCACAACTAGGGCAGCAGGAATTCTAAAAATACACAGTGCATGATTGTTTATTCCAGTGGCAGGTGACATTCCCCCACCAAACCCAGCATGGAGACGATTGACAGGATTAGAGAAGAAGAATAAGCAAGAGAAGAATAGGAGGGGCACTGCAGTGGGGAGGTCACAAGGGGTCTTTCTTTGCACTGCAAGTGTTATAAAGCACATAAACCATGCTTGCAAAATCAGTTGGGCTCCTGTATGTGCTGGTGTTTTTGTGTGATTTTGTTTGTCCTTCTTTGTTAGAGAGTATCAGTTTAATAGATAATGTTTGAACCTTTGTCATGCACCATGTCCTTTCAGGTTAATACCAGACAGAATTGTTTCAAGCTGTTTATTTTGGTGTAAAGACCACAGTATAGATTTTTATTATTTAGTCAGTCAGATGGTACAGTAAGTTAAGAAGAAATAAAGGATCCTTCCCAATCTATACCTCCGCATGTACACGTACGCAAGCACACCCACACACTCTCTGCAGACACTATAGGGTATGGATCTTGGGTGGGTTGGTGGGGATACAGTAACCTCTGGGGGCATATCAGGCTCAAGGGGGTTAACAAGGTGACAGGCTGAGGTGTGATATGACCTGGAGTCCTGTCTTGTGTTCTAAGGGTCATGTGTCTGAGTGTGAGAGAGGATGTGTGTAGTGGGGTGTCCAAAGCGATGGGACCGATCTTCTCTGGTCTTGTCATGGGAGGGTAGTTTTGGGAGTAAGGTCTGGCGGGTCGCTGGATTAGATAGTGTATGTATGCGAATCAGAGCCAGGGCGAGGCCGGGTCACATCTCGGTTGGGGAGGGGAGCTGTAATGGCTGACAGAGCAGTGTCTGCAAAAGTAAACATACTCAGATAAGCAGCACTTCACAAGGCCGCCAGCTGCAACATGCTAATCTCGTTTACATTTCTCTCTTCAATTGAACTCTCTCTTTTTTTTTTTTTTATCTTATCTCCAGAACCTACTTTTCCATTGCATTCCTTAGGAACCACTTTTTCTTTGACATCACACCCTATTTGAACCCAAAAAAACTCTTCCTATACTGTCTACAACACCCATAGTGTCTAACATGAATCAAGAAAAATGCATCATAACCAAACCCAGACTGCAAGCTAATTTTCTTACCCTCATCTCAGATGCGAATTTCTGAGATGCATGTCTAATTAAACTTGCTGTGACTGTGGACAAAAGGCGCTTAATGAAGAGAGAAAAGATGGGAGATGAGAGCGGCTCTGTCTCGGTAACAGGACTGATGGCGGTGGGGGTCGACGAGGTCAGCGGTGTGATCAGTCACCCCCTAGATCTGCAGCAGAGGCGCGTCCGCTCCCCAGCAACAAACACTCTTAACTGTCGCTGAGCCATGTCGCCAAGCCGCCTAATTGCTTGTTCCTGTCTCTCTCTCTCCCTCTCTCTCTTTCTCTCTCTCCCTCTCTCTCTCTCAGCGATGCTGTAACTGGGTGTCGAGTCCTGAGCCATTGGATACCCCAGTGGACTCGTTGCTCCCTGATTGTCGTCGCCGCTCAGCAGGTACGTTCCCGGTCCTCCATCACTTCCCAGATGTTCAGTGAAGCAAAGCAAACAAAGCCATGATTATCTGCTTTCATTGATTTGTTTCTTTTAAAACCTTACTGATGGTGGTAAAGCATACTTTAGTAATGTCTTTAGACAGCTAGATTCTGCTTAAATTTATATTTGCCAAGTTTTCTTAATTTCCTTTTGATGTGCATCCAGTGTGTCCATAATTCTGGATTACGTTTGTAATCTGCAGCTAATGTACTCCAGGATATTTCTTGCTCGATCATGCCTTTCTCCCTTGCGTAGTGAGATCAGGGCTTTCTGTTCTGATTGCCTTCATGTTCCATGCATAGTGTGTCATACATAACTGATAAGTTAGAAATAGTTTTAGATTTTAAACTGCTGATATTATTGTCCCATAATGAAGGGCCTCTCGTGCTGTGGGTTGATTGGGGTTAATCTTCCTGTGTCATCACTAAAGTATGTCATTTTTTCCCCTTGTTGTTCATGGCTGAAATCATCATAGTTATGTACTAGCATTTCAGAGCAGAGATGATGCAGTACTTCTGCCTGAGCTCTGTGAATAAGATTCTGGTTGCTCCGTTGTAGGAATCCATCAACCCTGACAACCCCAGTTAGATTAGTTTATATGGGACACAACAGATCACTTAATTTAACCAATATTTCATCCACTGTTGTTTTACCAATAGATAAACAGTGTGGTATTCATCATGTTAAATAAAGCTTCACTATAATCTGTACCTCTAAAAGAGAGATATTAAAATAATGGGACCTACAATAATAACAGTGCAGGCTTGACAACACAAAGAGAGATTCTTAAATGACATAGAAGCCATACATAAAAATCTGCACCTAAAAGGTTTCAAGGTTCAGTTCAAGGATCAGTTCAGAATTCTGCAGTTTTGTCTCCCTGTCTTTATTTCGATAGCAAAAAGCCATGCACATTCAGACATTTGTGTTTGTTGCTTAATATTCCAGATTGTTTGAAATCCAGGCTAGACAGGCAGAGTTGCAGTATATGTGGGCCATCTTGTAATGGTTCACAAACACTCAGAGACACTCATTACTCTGTGTGTGGTGCTGCCTGATGGTGGTATTTTATACTTGGATCGATGGGATACAGCAAGGTGGAGAAAAGCATGTCTATTTCACTTAATCATCTGTGAATCTCCTACCATCATGCCATGTGTTTATGATGTGGGTATGGTGTGTCTGCATGTCTGAATGCATTCATCTGAGCAGCGTCCTGCTCTCTGTTTCCAGCATTAAAAAAAAAAAAAAAAACATAGACAGTTTCTTCTCATTCTTTTTTTTTTTTTTTTTTTTTGGGCCATTTCCTCTCCTAAGCATCCCATCATTCAAAAGGATTTTCAGGAGAAGGTCAGTGTGCCTTGTTAGAAAATCTGGCAGAATTTTATCAGTGTAAGCCGGCTGAAATATGTGCTGAAATGCGCCATAGCCTGGTAGCGCTGAAGAGCCTGACCTACAGTACAAGCTCAGACAGGAAGCAGCTTGCACAAACCAGGACTCAACAGCCAGGAAGCAGATCTGGCCACTGGATGATATACAAGTGCCAGTTTAGGGCTGTTATGGTTTCTGTATTTGCAGGAACTGGTAATTGGTTTGAAAGGATTTAAGCATTAAACCAATGGTTTAAACAGACCTGCTCTCCCAAACACTTTTGCTTCTCTCACACACACACACACACACACACACACACACTTCTGCTTCACATCTTCACACCCAAAAAGAAGTCACACTCCTTACACGTCTGCCTCCACCACACTTATTACTCATTGCTGGACCCGATTATTAATTACAAAGGGAAGAGTGCCCTGAATGTAAACAGTGATTAATTGTTAACAAAAGTAAGTTAACGTGTACCTGAACTGTAATTATCTGTCCTGCACACTACAAGGTTTTGAACACAGACAAGTAATTAACCCTAATTGCATTTACAATAAAGAAGAACAGAGGGGAGTAGTGAACTTAAACAAGTGCTTTCTTTGATCTAGACAAAGATTTTTGTCAGATGATTTATACAGATTTGATTTTTTTTACCTGAATTTTTTCCGTTATTAGCCAATGAACAAGACTCAAGTTTAAAATGTCACTGTCAGTTGAGTTTAAAAAAACAAACAAACGTGTGGAGCAGTGAAACAGTATTCGGACGTTGAAAGCAGCTCGACTGGCTGTAACGTGACTGCGCCTAATAAAGACATGTTCGCTGAAAACAGTCGCGTACAATGGCCCTGGGACCACTTGTGTAACTTCACTGGTCCATGTCAGTGACGGCAAAGAGCTCCACTGGGCCATGTTTTTTGCACAATGGAAAGTCATTGGTCCATGCAGTGCTGACTCAATAGAGTTCCATTACCATTTTTTACCCACTCATTTGTTCCACGTGCTGTTGACTGCCCCGTTCTACTGACTTTATTAAAGTCGACTGAGAGAGTGACTGACATACCTTCACTCATCCCTCCACGCCCAGCATTCAGGTGCACCTGGTGCTTGTTGGCGCCCTTGGTCACATTTCCCGAGGAAACGCAGACCAACTCAAATTTTTGACCTTTTTTCATTTTTCCAGCCTGTTTTTCACCTCTTGCAATCACAAGCTTATCCCTAAGATCAAAGGAAATATCACTCTTTTCCAACTGGATGTGCCACCCATGTTACAAAGGGAAAGTTCAGCAGGACACTGCGGGAAGGTTATCACCATTCGTTTCCATGATAAACTTGTGAAGACATCATACCCTGTGACCAGCCTGGAACAAATACATTTGCTGTTAACCAGGATCAGACATAAGATCATGCATCAAAAGGCTGATGAAGCATAGGTGTATGTGCACTTTTCAGGTTATGTGTATTGTGTGGATAAAACTCAGAAGCCTTTTGTACTCTGTGAATCTAGGTCAGCAGATTTTTATCCCTGCTTCTTTTTAGACGGCAAACAAATGAAGTCGACAAATGAAATTGATTGTAGATTTAAGCTTTGTACACGCTTGATGTTTTTTTCGCGCTCTCTCTCTCTTTTATTTCTGTGCTGTGGATCATCAGTAATTTGAACCTGAATTCTGCACTGCAAATAAAGGAGTTTGTGAATTAAATATAGTTGGGTAATAACAAAGTTGGAGACCTTAGAGTCAAATTTGATGCATTGTTACTTTACAAAATCAACATGCTGGTTGTAATTTATCATCCAAGTATTGTAGTTTTGAAACTTGACTTTGCTTGGGTTCAGTCTGAAAATATGGAAGAAAAAAAAAAGGTCAAGGATCAGTTACCTTTTTTTCTCTCCCTCTTCTCTCCTGGTTATGGTAGCAGTGAATTCAGAGCTTATACTGTTCATCTCAGAAACCATGTGCGCAAAGAATACACCCTAAATTGGAATGCCTGTACACTGCAAAGTCCCATGCACACGCATTCACATTGGCCTATCCAACATGCTCTTGAGCAGTGGGAATAAACCGGAAGACCCAGAGGAAACCCACATGGACACAAAAAAGAATACGTGGAACTCCACACAGACAGTAACTCATGCTCAGGATCACACCAGCAACTCTGGAGGTATTGAGGCAGCAGAGGGCTACCTGCTGCACCACCATGCTGCGTGGAAAAATTATCCAATCAGATTTTTACTGGGTGTCCAGGTAGATACAGCAAGACTAACATATCTCATTGATGAGTAGGAGTTTAGGAGTTGAACAGAATTAACCAACATGATTTAAAATCGTGTTTTGGTTTCCGATATGTAGGAAGATTTAATCAGCAAATAATCACAATAAGCCCAAGATGCAACACAGAGCGCAAGTCTGAATGTTAGTGTAAATAGAAATTAAATCTGTCAGAGTGTTAACAATGGTGGAGGGAAAACAGCTGGATCTTGTGTCAGTGGGGAATAAATAGAGATAATTAGGACTGTCCAATAGAGCACCACTGTGAATATTGCTTCATCAGTGAGTTACTCTTCTGTTTTTACATTCCTAGATTTTCTTAGTGGTTGGCCATTAATTACATCCTGATTTAGCCATGTATTTGGCTATGTGATGTGCATGAGCCTACTGGGATTAGGAATTGCCCTATTGAGTTGTTTTTGTCAGCAGCTGGTTGTTGCAGTTGGTGTCCTCATTTAATTTTAAGGCCTCATAAAATATCGGGCGCGTACCGTTCCTAAAACTATTTTGTTAGCAGTATTGAATGTGTTGAAAGTCCTGAGCCTAAAATGCGCAGTGCATCATCAGGTGTTGTATGTAAAGGTTTATTTTGCTTTATCGGTTCAAAACAATGACTGTTGTTAAGCACATCACATATTATATGCCAAATGAGATCAGAATCAGTAAAGTGTACGTAAGTCTGCTAGTCGCTCTGTTCCATATGCCTAATGTTAATTTTAAGTTCAGCACTGGTTTGCTTAAAGTTCCTCAGACTGCCTGCTGTGATGTTACCTTTCTTCTCTGTCTGTTTCATGAGCACACTCAGAGGGGAAGCCCTAGTTGTCATAAATATACATATTGACATTGTATCACAGTGCTACTTCCTTGTGTTATTTTTATTCCCCAATTTCACGCCCTTTATACGAGTCCCATGTGTGGCTTTGAATGAAAGTTTGACAGAGTTTTCTGCACCCTGTAATTTCACTCTGACTTTCTCCCATCTTAAGGATCAAAAGGCACCACATCCTTCATTTTCTCTTCTTCTTGCACAAAAAAAATGACATGGGGCCTAAATGTATTTGAACCGGCTCCTGCTCAGGATGAGTGGCAGTCCCTGGCCCTTTTGGCACTCAGTTTTATGTAAGGAAGTTCGGCTGGAACCGGCAACGCTTGAGCGTTGAGCTGTATCAGGAGTTTTGTTGTGAAAAGAGATTTCTCTTATTTTTTTTTTTTTTTTTTTTTGGTACTCCCTTTTTGCCTGTTTCTCCCTTTTCTTATGATCTCTCTCAAGCTTGCCCTGCTCTCTCATGCTCTGATTTTGGTCGTACTTTTTGAAAGAGTCAGTCTGATGCATGCAGAAAGAAATAATTCCAAGACTCAGCATTTATTGGTGATTTCACACTGATGTTTGGGTAATGTATTTTTTTTATCATTTTATTTTGTCTGCTTTTTGCAGGGCAGATGTCACTCCTTTTGAAGTATCTGTTTTGTTTTCTTCGCAGCAGGACTCAAAACAATCTTTTCTGCCATTTGCTGTGAACTCGAGAACGGTCAGTAAAGGATGCGACCTTCTCTGTGGCATGTTATTGAAAAACATTGGTGGTTAATACGGATGCTACTTACCCCAACATCTATTGCTGTTTGTTGCTGATCCAGGTCAGCGTGCAAGTCATCTTTGATCTTTTTCCTCCCGTTTCTCCTCTGGAGACAGTGTTTAGACTTCTCAGTATCTAAGACACAGGTCTATCGTTTCAAGGCTGGTCACTTTGATCATTCAATCACATTTGATTACATACGGCTCTGTAGCGCCTCTTCTGTGGTTCATGTCCCTTGTCGTTTCCTGGCCTTGGTAAAGACTAGATCACAGGCTACTCAGCATTGACCACTGCCTCCTTCCCCCTCGATACATCAATGTCTGTGATCCCCCTTGGCTATCTGCATTGCTTCATTAGAGACGGGCATCAGCGTTGTTATTTCCATTCAAAAGAGGGAACAAGTAAGAGGGATCAACTATAAGGCATGAATGGAGTATTTGTTCTCTTTTTATGGCCAAAAAAGAAAAAAAAAAATCAATATGCACAGTCTGTGCCTCCATGCATAGATAACGACAGTGCGTATCCATTCGGTGTTGCAGTGCATAATGAGTCCCTAGACCCAGCTCATTTTACCTAAACTAATGTAGCAGTAGCCTCAGCTGTGCCTTTATGTTGTATTTTGTTATCTCTTATGATCTCATCTTATCTCTCCGCCAATTTTTTTTCACTTATGTATTACAAATTTTAAATGGAAACTAGTTGCTAAGCAACATAAAAGGTCAGATGAAGCATCGTTTTGTTTTGTTTTTTCCCTTTTTTCACCATCTCCTCATCATGTGTAATAGTGATCATGTTAGATTTCATAGAATCTTCATGATGGGTCCTTTCTATATTTATTGAATGTCCAGATTTTTTTTTTTCAGTCACTTTAAGACTGTCCATTTTAAAGAAAAGCAAATTATAATTCAGATTACTGTGCTCTATTCCTCAGAGTACGACAGAAAGAATACTATTTTGGTAAGGAATGCTGATTTAGCAGAAATGCCCAGAACACCGTCGAGCTTGGGGTGTGTTACGTTTTTTAAACCACTTGCTCCACTTTTGTAAAACTGTACCTTTTTTTTTTTATTTATTTTTTTTTAGATAAACACTATTCAGGGATGCCCTCTTTTTCACCCTGCTAGCCTGTGATGCTCCCACACTTTTACTTTAATGCTATGTGAACTACTTAACCATCACTGGAGCACTTAGTGCAGTTCATATGATGGTCAATGGATAGTCAACAAGCAATAGGCTCCCAAAAGGCCTATGTTAAATCCAAGCCTGGTAGCAACATGAATATTCTCCTGATCTGCTTCACTGCACTCACGGGCCACAGGCAGGTTTAGACACAGTGACCTGCACCTTCTTGAGCCATGAAATATTTTCCATAGAATGTATTGAAATGGGTTTAGAGATGTTATACGTTTTAACCTGATATATTTTCATAACCTACATTATATGTGTTAATTTCAATTTCCACTTTCCACTGTCAGTGCCTGTGATATACCTTAAGGAGGATTTTTGTGTGGTTTGTTGGCCTTTTTCTGAACTCCAGAGTAGGATAATCAGATTGAGCAATGTTTTTCTTCCACAGCTCTGCCAAATTAACGCACAAGCCCTGTGAGATTGTGGCTATAGCTCTATCACCAAAGGTATGACCTATGAGTAAGAATTAGTGTCTAGGCTTTAAAAAGAAAACCTGTTAGAAGGACAAACACTACCTGAAAGGAGGCTTTGAAAAAAAAAAAAAACACGGTGTGCTTAAGATAATTATAGATAAAATGTACCATTCCAGAACACTGATTGCGAGGTCAATCATACACCAGTCCATTACAGGGCACCATGTACACACACTTTTTTTTTTTTTTTGGAGGTGGGAGGAAACCGGAGAACAGGAAACCCACACAGACACAGTGAAAACATGTGAAACATCACACGTACTGTACTGTACAATAAGCGGAGTTCAGGATCCAACTGTGGACACTGGAACACTGATGGGTGAAATGCTCTTCCTGCAGGACTGTGTTTCACCAGTGCATGAGTTCTGTGCAAATACAGTCTCTTTTTTTTTTTTTTTCCTTTTTTTTTTTAGTCCAGGCTCCTTTATGGAGGTCTGTAAATATTCAGTACTGCTGTCAGCTTGCGTTCATTGTACGCATAACTCAAATCAAGTGTGATGCTGGCCTAAAACATAATCATTGTCGTTTTATTCTCATCACAACCCACACTTGGCATGTCATTTTGCACTGCTTGTCTAACAAACCGCGTCTACGGTAGCTCCACATCAAGTCATCTTTCATCCAGTCAGCTGTCTGTTAGCTGCTGTTTATTTAAAAGCTGCTCGCACACATAATCCCATGTCCACCTCCCACCTCTCCACACACAGCCCCGAAACATCCCAGTCAGGTGCTGTTAGCATTAGCAAGCTTTGCCAGACACTCGGCTAGCACACTAAGTAATGCAAGCCACAGTGTGGGAGGAGAATAGCATCAGCATCAGCCTGTCCCCGACTGCCCATCAATACTAATAAACAGCTCACTTAGGAACGTCCTGCCACGCGGAGAAGCGCAGCAGTCAACATACACTCGCTTGGCTCTGACAGGGCTTCGTCTAAGGACGAGGATGCTCGCTGTTATTATATTTCCATTTTTTTCCCTTCTCGTCCTGCAAGACTTCCCTTTATCATGCACGCACAGAGAGACACAAAAGAGAAGCCCTGTGAATGTTTCTCATGCAGCCAGTTTATTACACTGGCAGACTAATGGGGCACTTTTCTTTGACAGCTCTTGATAAGGGCGAGAAGTTGGCTTGTCTGCTCGCAGGTTGAAAGAACTGTGGGAGTCAGGATAATTACGATCAAAGCAGCGGTAATACTCATAATAGAATACTCCATTAGAAAACACTAATCAATTAATTAGGGTCGCATGTGTCATCCTGTGTTATGTTGTGATCTTATTTTTTATTTTTACTTTCTCACTGATGGCGTTTAGTCATTAAATTTAAACTCTTTGTGTGCGCGTGTGTGTGTGTGCGCGCAGTTTTAACAGCCTTACCCCTTTCCTCAGTGTTTCTTTTTCTCACAATTATGATTTAATGAAATGCACATTTATAGTGATTGTTGGAGAAAACAGACCAAGGCAAAAAAAAAAAAGAATTAAATAAATAAACAAACAAATAAATAAATAAATGAATGAGCAAGAATGCTTTGAGAATATATTAGGCAATGTACATAATTGCAGAAGATGATTAGAAAGCAAACATCCTTGAAGGTCCTTGAGTTTATAATCAGCCTCAAAATTAAAATATTTATTTGTTTTCCTTTTTTTGCTGGAAAAATGGGATATTATTTATATAATTATGTAAACAAAGTTGAGCGAATATATTTTTTGCCGTCATGTTGGAGAGCACGACGGTGACCTTGGCTCATTTCCCACACTCCCTGGGCTGACAGATAAAAACTTTATTACAAGTCGACGGCACGAGGAGCAAACAGCTTGTGACAACCCGTGTGCGCTGCGTATTAGGGAAATATCACAATTAGCCGCCGATTTCCTGGAGCTAAAATGCCAAGCAGAAGGGTAATAAGTGAGGTTTGTTTGAGGCCTGGAAAGCCGTAATTATAAATTGCTTTCAGAGCTCTGCATTGCACTTGCTTCAGCATAACAAGATCCATGACGCTAATACTCCTGATTCTGGACCCTCTCCGTTCTCTTAGCGCCCATCTATTGCACTGAGCCTGCTGCCCTGCCAGGTGCTTCCTCTCCACCATCACCCCTTGATTGTGGAGAGGCCTGAGCATCCTCACATGTGATGGTAATTGCCCTTGTCTCTAAACCCGTTTGTCTGTGTGCTCCGAGTATTTAGAGATGGCACCTGATTCAAGCCTTCTAGAAACGGGGCATATCCAACGCGTGGTTATCTTTTTCTCTGCTCATCTACAGGGTATCTTATGGCAGAAGAAGCTTTGCTCAGACACACCTGTCAGTGTGAGACACACTGAAGCGTTTGTGTATCATCCAGGCAGGCAGGAATGTGGTCTATGTAGTCGCCTAATCGTAGTGACCCCAAAACGGTCAACCTTATCACCTCTCTCTTGGAGCAGCACACAGGGAGCGAGTGGAAAACACAGCTTTCCCTGCTTGTGGTTGAGTGATTTTAGGACTTATCTAATCAACACGGCAGTTGCTGTCTGTCCACACACACATATGCACACACACACACGCACCCGCAAGCACTAGGCCTCCCAAGCTGGACAAGGCACAACTACCTCTATTTAACATACAGGTTTATCTCAGAGATCTCTGGAGCGTTTAGGTTTTGGAAAATGGATAAGAACAGTGGAATGCCAAATGTAGGGACCATGTATTTAATTCTGTACCGGATGAGGAGAATGTATTGGTATTTACCAGACACCAGAGTGCCCTCTAGGTGTCCCAGCACTCAATAAAATCAACCTCTTGAGTACCGTTTAAAAAGCCTAAGTAGGTCAATGTAAATGCCAAAGTTCCATTTTAATCATCCTTTTCTTTGGCTCGGGCTGGACACAAATTCCACTTGATGTTTGCGGCTTCATCACCTATACCACCCATGGTCATTACAGACCTGAGAGACAAAGACTTCAGAGCTCATGGCTCCATCAGTCCATTTTACCCACAGCTGGGTAGATGAGCCTGGCGCCAGCCATCATTCCAACAGCCAAGGAAGCATCAGAATGAATCTCAGCAAGCACCTATCAGCCATTAATTATCGTAGCTAACGCCACAGATGAAGGAGTCATGTCTAGGTCAGAGCAGATTTCAAGGGTCTTATCGGGTTAAGGTTGTAGGGCAAGCTTGCCCCCCCGCTCCCTAATTTGATGCCATGCCTGTGGAGATTTGTGGAGATTTGTGGAGATCTACACTAACCTTTTGACCCAGAGGTGCTGCTTGCAGTCACATGTCAGTTATGCTCCTGCTGTCTGGATTGGGGCGGATTGGGATTGGCAGTGGTGTCAGGGTGGGGCTTTCTTCCTGGATGAGTCTTCATGAGGACTCCTGAAGCTGGCTCACGTCTTCCTGACTTACAGAGGTCTGTCACGTTGTTTGCTCTCTGACGCAAACGCAGCTTAGCTCTTACACTCCTCTGGGTGTGGCTTCCCCCAAAACTGACATATGTTAATGTGAATTATGTCGCATTGATCTTTTTGTGTATTAAGATTTTTGTCAAGTAATAGTAGCTGTACATTTTGAAATCCACAGTGCTATGTAAGAATCTTTTTGGAAAGCGGGTGTTGCCTTAAAATGAGTTGATCAGCTATCCTTTGTGATAAATACGGTATTCCTGGGTTGCAAACCCAGTTCGCTTCTGTGCACACATTATGAAACCTCTCATTAGATCTCTCCCTCCTAAGCCCTAGGTAAATGTTCTCCTGAGCTGTTCAGTAGATTAGCGCACAGCATCATCAAGGCCTTTCTGACCTCTCTGATCCGCTTGCTCTTTATCCTGGCCTGGGATGTTTCTTTCCTAGAAAATGATATTACAGTGTTTAGGTCATCAGCTTCTCTTCTGCCCTGTTACTGTAATCCTATTTTCTGTGTCATCTGGCAGTGTCAGCAGATGGTGGCTTGAGGAGGCAGTTTGACACCCAGATCACAGCTGTCTGGCCTGCCTGACAGGCCTCCTTTGTCTCTCAGTCATCACCCCAAAGCAGTGGCTCTCGGCCCCATTGTGTCTCTATTTAACCCCCGTCTCTTTCAGGGTGGCTCGGCTAAAATGTGTGTAATGTATGCAGTAACATAACTGCATCTCTGTTTCTTTTTGCTTGTAGTGTGTGAGGCTGAGTGGGGGAGTTTTGGGGGGTATCTCCCTTTTGCTCTCTGTTTTGGTGCTGATGAAAACATTAGTGTGCGAGTAGCAGAAAGTGAAGGGGCTTGATATAGCCCCCTGAGGAACGCCTGCCGCTGGCTGGCATCCAAGCCTGCGGTTGCTTGGCCTCACTTAGTTCCAGCTCAGTGCCTGTGGCAGCCTGAACAGCCTTAGCTCTGAACTGACCTCATGGCCCAGGGCCACTCCTACCTCATTCCCATGATTTTCTTTGATATTCTGTTGTTTTTGTTGTTGTTGTTGTTGTTGTTTCATCTTTGGTGTCCCCTCCCTGCCCTCACTGCCACCATCACTTCATAATATCTTTATAAGGCTTCATTTTTTAATTAATCCGTCGAAAGAGAGAGCATGGGAAGACAAAAATACTAATGGATACAGTACTATTTGTGGAAAACACAAGCTGTGTGCTAAAAAAGCAAGAGTTTAATTGACACATTTTCATATTGTTCACATATACAGCATGTAATGTTAATTTTGTTTTCCATTTAGATTAAAAACCAAAGTCTAAATTAGGCACATGTGTTTTGATTACAAATTATCAGCACTTTCCAATATGGATTAAAATACAATGAGAACATAATGCGCAGAGTAAGGCGTGAATTTTAGCAGAAAATCGGATATTTTTTTATATCAAGTATGATATATGGCCTCAAAATAAAGTCTTAAAATCAAGCCTTGGTCTATTTGTTAAACCCAGATGCAAAATGACTACCTACAGTGTGTAATGTTTAGTTATGTACCTTATAAATAAGTCCACTAAGGCCTGTACATCACCTGAACGCTGTAGCTGCCATGGCACAAAACACATTCACTCTCACTCACACACTCAGGTTGTGATTAATTCACTCAGACATGTTCAGTCCATTGTTGGCTCACGCAGTGAACTTCTCTCAGGTTTGTGTGTGTGTGTGTGTGTGTGTGTGTGTGTGTGTTTAATTGCCAAGGCTCCAGCTCTCCGTCAGCTTGTCTCTCATCTCCGTGTGCTGTCGCAGACATGCTGTGTGAGGTGTTTGTCTGCAGTGCACAGACAATCAATACTTTCCCATTTAAAGAAGTCTAAGGTCAGGTCCCAGCACTGATAATGTGAATTTTGTTACATAGTCAAAGGTCAGATAATAATTATGTTTTTAACTGCTCTGTGTGCAGAATTGATCAGTTTCCTGTCAGGGATGACCACCTCTTATCTCAACCTGTCGCTTACAGTACTGTAAGCGAGAATCCAATTTGCTGATGGTGTTTTGAGTAGAGGAGAATATACTGTCTGACTGGCGTGTGCTTTGTGTTTATAACATCCTGTATGTGAAATGTGATACTTATATGATACCCATGTGTGACAATTTTTATGTATTTGAAACAAATGTAGTATAAGGATCGTTGAGGGTCCGCAGACATCTTTGGATCACCGAGCACAAAATGAAAACGCACTTTAAATGGTATAATGACCTGTGGATTAGTATAATGTATAAATGTTGTGGTAGCTTTCCTGTACTGTGATACACTCAGCATCAGACACTTCACTCCATGGTCCCAAAGTGATGAGTTTTATGCAATTTGTCATCCAGCCGCAAGAGTGGGAAGGCTGAGATCTGATTGGCTGTGTGTACTTCAGAACTGCCGGTAGGCCATCAAATTTTTTTTAAAGCATAATTTAGGATGTGTAATGTCTTTCAAATTTAATGAAACGGTCATAGGTGAGTGAACAGTATGGATTTAAATAAAAGTGACAGGTTTCTGTATTTGACAATCAATATACACAATGATCAATCATAACTTTAAAGCTGTTAACATTAAAAGCACTTAGGTTATGGGTTCCCCTTATGCCTTCTGGCTCCTCGGGGAATGGCTCTGCAGGGCTTCTGGCGGTGCGCTGTTATGTCTGGCACCAGGAAGTTGGCAGGATGGGATCTCCACGGGTTGGTCTTGTTTGTCCGGTGCATTCCTTGGATGCTCAACCGGATTGGGATCTGGGGAATTTGGAGGTTGAGTCAACGAGCTTGAACTAAGCCCCATATACAGCAGGTTGTGATGCTTTGGGTGTTATAAAACCATTCAGCCAGCGTTGACTTTTTCGATGGTTTGTGCTGCATTGGCTTTTCTATGGGATCGGACCAGAGACACTGGACTTTGGCATAAACGAGCCTTGGGTGCGCATGGTCCTGGCACCAGTTTACTGGTATATAATTGTTATTCATTTCACCTGTCAGTGATGTTAGTGTTGTGGCTGATCAGAGTAGTTTAATAATAATTATAATAATTAATAATCATTTCCTACTTAAATATAATATAATATATAGTATAATGCAGTGCTATGCTGTATGCTCTTTTATTCATAAAACATAACCGAGTTGTGCGAGTGTTAAGTTATGTCTGTGCGTTAGAGCTGTCAGATTGAATTTAGCATTTTAGATGCTACAAAACATCAGTACAAGTTGTATTGGGTTAAAATAATCATTTATAATAAATTTAAAAAATTATTATTTATTTTAAAATAATGTATTGTTATGTTAGACTCTATATTAACATGACCGCTTGAAACAGGTTTGGTTAAAAAAGGGGGCTCTGAATACGTTTTCTAAATCCTAATGTTCTGAAACCAAAGTTACTTTTCATAAAAGGACAAAAGAATAAAATTGTCATCGTCATTTCCTTTATTTGTTTAAGCTCAGGGTTAGGTTTAGATGCAGAATCAGCTGTAATCACATCTTATTGCATATAATTACTTGAGTACATGTACAGTACATAGTTTACAGTACATAGTGGTTTAAGAAGATTCCTCCTGCTCCAGGCTTTGACTACAATACTTTCTTTTGGCTGCTCTTGTTTGTTTTTTTTTTATAAATTCTTCCACACTGCTTCATATTGGTTTGTGTGTGTGTGCGCGCGTGTGTGTGTGTGTGTGTGTGTGAAGTGGTCAGGTCAGGGACTCCTGATGGCTTTCTCTCTGCATCCACAGTGAGAGCAAGCCTCGAAACATGCTTCATCATTAAACCATTAAAGGAACCACAGGAAGCGACCTGCACAGGTGACTGACTGAGGGGCCTTACGCCACTGTTTGTTTACTGGTGTAATCACATTCAGGCAGAAAAACACACTTGGCTGAAAAACAGGCTAGTTGTTCCCGCTCTCAGAGGCAGAAGAAAAAAATAGAAGCGTGGAAAAAAAAAAGGTAAAGTAAAAGTGACTGGCTAGCCTCTGGCTACCATTCACTGGAACTGCACAGGTGACTGCCTGCCTCACACTGCTGTTTATTTACCTGTGTAATGAGAATCAGGCTGCAAAACCCACAGCTGAGGGAAAAGGAGGCTAGTAGTGCAGGAGCAGTCAGAAGTTGAACAATACAGGTTTTTCTAGTCAATTCTAACTGTGATTAGACAGGAATGTACTGATATTGGAAAATGAATTCTGAAAGCACAGTTGTGGTTCCTCTGGAGTGCTGCAGCTTTCCAAGCATTCACCCTTATCATTAGGCATCCTGGATTCTACAGTAAAATCACATTTCCTGGCCATCCATGGCCTTGAGTCCAGGAGAGTGTACTTTGTGGGGAGCAGTAGCTTTCTCTCACTCTTACTGTATGTCAGTCATAGCCATGCTAACCGCAAAATATTTTATCCTTTTTCTGTAAGTATTGATGCTTTTCTTTCTATAATCTTTTTTTTTTCTTCTGCTGATTCAAAAGCAAATTTCCAAAAGCTATGATTTTATTATAAGTCCAAAAATTTCACATTCGGCCGCATTCAAATATTACGATCGATAAGACTTGTATGTGAATATGGCTCTGCACGGATTCCAGGGTTAATGAATGGCACCTCTATTGATCTGTATGGGAAATGTTTGTGTGATACATGAGGCTTTTGAAGGCAGGGGGGAGGAATCGTAGCGGTCACCGTTGGCCTAGACGTTCAAAAGGAGATGAAGCTATCAAGATTGCGTATTGACGGAAGGGCTCGGGTGAGTGAGTCCCAGCAGCTTGAAATAAACTTGCAGCGTGCAGTCATTACAGCCGGCCACCGTGGCCTCCCTTAACCTTGAGCCAGTCGATAAGCTATTATAACCATGCAAATTGTGGCCAAATCAGAGATCTGACATATCGGAATTATATTCTCCCACAGCCACCAGCGTATACATCATTATAGGACTGCGGCAATAACATGCAATATGCTTACCGTTGTTTTGCGGCCTGTACTTTCTCATTAAGGTTACAGAAAGGAGGAGAAAAATTAAGCAAAGCGGTTTTTTTTGTTTTTTTTTTGGGTTCATCTGCTCCTTTTGCACGAGTCTGAGTCTGAATGCCAAGTTGTTTTGGGGTAACTCAGCTGCTGGGATGATGTAATGCTATGTACAGGCTATGTAAACACCCCAGTGTCCTTGTCCTTGGAAATGTCACTAGGAGTGGTTGTGTGTGTGTGTGTGTGTGTGTGTGTGTGTGTGTGTGTGTGTGTGTGTGTGTGTGTGTGTGTGAGAGAGCGTGAGTGTGCACG